>JAJIBD010004795.1:0-59073 GCA_021461705.1 Cryptotis parvus | reverse complement strand
CCTGGACTTGATTCTTAGATCTAAGGGGGAAAATGGTGGAATTTTCTCCTTTCCTCCTAGTCAAGGAAAACCAGAAAGCAACAGTCTAGGGTCTTGCCTACTTTGATCATATTTGTGTTGTGAATAAAGAGAAGTTTTTAGGTTATGTCATATAAATTTTGTACCTTTTGTCAAGAAAGTACTGGAATTGACATTTTGTAATACTGGAAATAAGTTATAGAAAACAGTGTCTTAAATACACCGATTTAAAAGAAGGTACTATGGATTCTAGTTCTGCCGGTAATTATCTGAAATACGTATTATATTTTGTTTAGTTATAAAATGTCATTCCCAAGGTACTGTTATCTGGGGGTTATTTATACAGGAAATGATATAACATAGCACATACAAGGGCAATTTTTTTTTCATTTTAAGACAGAAAAGCTAATTTTTGTTGGTAGTATAGCACTGATAAGTTATTGCTTTTTAATTGATGTTAATTGACTGACTGTGCTAGTTATAAATGGATTGAAGCTTGCAGAATGCCAAGTAAGGTGCAGTTTCTGAACAACAGCAGGTAATGACTATTACCCCTTTCTATTCCACAGTCTTCTGAACAACAGGCAGATTTGAGTCCAGGCTCAGAACCTCATCTGCCCTGGTAAGAGCTCTGTTGCGCTGATCTGTTCTTGCTTCTCCGCTACTGCCCATGTTCAGGGTCTTCAACATGGCAGCCTCTGTTGCAGTTTTCCCAGGTTCTTCTGCAGTTTCAGCTTTGTGAATGATGAAGAGTCCCTTTGTATGAAACTCATCCAGGCTCAGCCACACAGATGAGCAATTTTTCTGAAAGCCGAATCATCTTGGCTGCACATGGTGAGTCAGGATGGCATTAACAATCTTGTCATGCTTCTTTCTGCTTAGCTGAGAGAGTTGTCACAGCTCCTAACATTAGCTGTGCTGAGCCATACGTATAAGTCATATGCTTTTCATGCTTTAGCTCTTTAGGGCTTTTATTTGGCATATTTATAAGACTAGAGTTTTATCTGCCCTGCTCAAAACGCTTTAACTATGTTCTTATACAATTTGCATTCATCACCTAGTGCATGTCAAGTAAGGCGGGATTTTTTTTTCATTTTCATCAAAAACATTGATGAAAAGGAAAACAGTGTTTAGTTTCACAATTAACTATCTCAGATTTTTCTATTACAGTTATTTTCCTCTATTTGTGTGAGTTGTCAATTCATTTTCCTGGCATATGCACTAGGAGTCTCAAACTTTTTTAGCAGAACCTACTCTGGATAGTTCCTGCGCTGTGGATAATTTTGGCATTTTATAGTCTTTTTTGTTGTGTTAGCAAGACCTGAATCTGGAATTGGAGGAGATTCTAGTCTGCCTATTGGACATCCTTGTCTCCAACAATTTTGCTATTGTAACTGCAATTTGGATATCTTATTTAGATGGCTGATTCATGACAGCAAGCTGAGGGTTTTCTGAATGGTATCATCCAAATCATTCTGGATTTACATTATTACCAAATTCCTACAACTACTTATTTCCAGTGTTTTTTGTTTCTGAGTTATTGCACTTATGCCCATCAGTTCCAAATTCCTGCCAACTATAATATTTCATCTTTTCTATTTTTTTATTATACCACTACGAGATATACACTTACAAAGATGTCCATGTTTGGGTTTTGGTCACACAGTGTTCCAGCAGATCCCTCCACCAGTGCCCATTTCCCACCAATATCCCCCTGATTCCCTCCCCTTCCCCAGACTGCCTCTATGGCAGACGCTTTGCCTCTCTCTCTCTCTGTCTCTCTCTTTCTTCTCTAAATGTATGCATTGCAAGTCACATTGTGACTTGCAATGCATACTTAGAGGTTATAGTGTATACCCTTTTGCCTACATTCAATGCTCAGTTCTAGGCTGGTATTATCATTTCCAACAATTATTAGTACACTGTTCCTTTCTCTGTTTTATCTAACCTCTGACTCCCACACACTTGTGGTAGATTCCACCCACTGACAAGACCTCCTGATCCATGTTTTGCCTGGCTTTGGATATTGGTATAGTACTATTTTTTATGTTTTTATATAGATCATTGTCACTGGTGTGAGATGATGCCTCATTGTCATTTTGATTATCATTTCTCTAAAATGTAAGTGATAACAAACTCTTTTTCATATGCCTACTAGCCATCTTCATGTCATCTTTGGGCAAGATTCTGTTTACCTTCTCTTCCCAAATTATTGTTGAATTTGTTATTAATCTTTGTGAATGCCTTTTGTATATTTCTATATCTTGGATATAAAAACACTTTATTTTCTAATTTTATCTTTTTTTTGGGTCATACCTGGCAATGCTCAGGGGTTTCTCCTGGCTCTGCACTCCAGGAATTACTCCTGGCGGTGCTTTGGGGACCGTATGGGATACGGGGATCGATCCCAGGCCAGCATGGGCTGGCTGCTTGCAAGTCAAATGCCCTACCTGCTGGACTATCGCTCCCGGCCTTAATTTTATCCTTTTAGCTTTAAAGTCATACAGTGTTCCAACACCCATTTCTGCTCCGGCCTTAATTTTATCCTTTTAGCTTTAAAGTCATACAGTGTTCCAACACCCATTTCTGCACTGGTGCACATTTCCCAACACCAGTGTCCCCAGTTTACTCTCACTGCCCCCCCAACCTGCCTCTATGGCAGACTATTTCTCTCTTTCTCTCTTGCTCTCTCTCTCTCCTTTTGTGCATTGTGATTTGCAATACAGACACTGAAGGATTATCATGTATATCCTGTTACCTAATTTCAATACTCAGGTCTAGTCCAGCATTGCCATATCCAACTATTATTGTCAAAACTGGTGCTTTCTCTTATTTTACCTACCCTTTGTATCCCAACAATTGTGGTAGATTCCAAACATTGATAAGTCCTTTCTGGCCGGTTTTTTCCTCGCCTTGGATATTAGCCTGACACTATTTTTTTATATCCCTACAAATAAATGTAGGCATTCTATATCTGTTCTTTTTCTTCAGACCAATTTCACTCAGCATGATACTCTCCATGTCCTTCCATTTATAGGCAAATTTCGTTATTAAATTTTCCTGACTGCTGCATAGTATTCTATTGGATTTTAGCATTTATCTAATGTATGGTGTGAAAATGTTTTCTCCCACTCAGCAGGGTGCTTTACTTCTCTTTTACTTCTCAGCTGAACTAATTATCTAATGAGATCGTATTTTCTAGTCCTCTGACTGAAGAGTATCACCATTGGTTCTTAGACTCTCTTTTCTGTTTCAACAGGGGAGTCCCCAGGATTCTGTTCTCTGTGTATGCCTGTTCTTTCCTCTCTCCATTTCATACCATAACGCTCATGTAGCTCTAGTTTTCACATCCTCATCAGCTCTTTTGTAAGATGATGTATATTTCATCTCCAGCCTCTATTTTAATCTTAACTTAGACTTCACTAACTTTTTAAATGAAAGAGTCCCAGATAAATTTTGACCTTTGTTTTCATTTCATGTTTCTGTATTTTCTTCCAGGGGGGCATTTTACATTTTTATTTTATTTTATCATCATCACCTTCTATACTTTCATGTAAAAACATGCTGAACTTTTTTTTTATTGGAAAACCTTTTCTAAAATATTTGCCTCAGAAATATTGTGTTCTCTTTTCAACATTCAGTTTAAGAATTATTTCTTTAAAAGATTTTTTTTTAAATTTTGATGGTGATGTATGTGTAGTACTTTATACATCAAAACCATAAGCATTAACATTATTGTCAATGTGCTATCTAAGCTTCAGTAAATCCTTTTTAAATCTCAAACATCAAACCCTTGGCTTTGGACTGCAAAACTGACTAACAAACAGTTGGTAGAAAGACAGGGGAGAGAAGAGTAAACCAGAGGTTACGTAGAGGCAGTGGTAGAAAATCATCTGTAGTGGTGGAGAATGATGGGTGGAAAGTCATGAACTCATGAGAAATTTTGAGCCAGAGGTATTCAACTGAGTCATGTCTACACTCTAAATCCACAGAAACTGTGGGATAGTACATTTTTGTTATTTTAAGTCATTGCATCTCACAGTAATTTGTTATGCAACAATACATAATTTATGCAACTATTCTCGTGCTTCTTTTGTTTGACTATTTTTGCTGAACGTCTCAATTCTGCTTGCATGTGTGTAATGGATGCTCAATAATTTGGTCACTGAATTAATAAATGACATAACGTGACATAGTTGTTTACTTAAAAGAAATTCTATTTTTTAAAAAACTTTCAGTAATGCCCCTTTTAAAGATTAGCTCTTCATCTTGGAAAAAATTTATTCTCTGTACTAAAGGCTGACAATTTCTTGTCCATATTGAAATGTAACTATTCTCGATTTAATTTGATGGCTACTTTTTATGCTTAAGACGTGGGAAGTTGTCACTCCAGCTAAATTAGGATATGAGTGTAGAGTTGAATAAAATTGGGATGTAGAGATGTAGAGTTGGATAAAAATCAAGTTTGTATGAGTAATTATAATGAAGGCCAGTAAATTGATCTCAAGCCAATTTATAACCTCATAATGTTTATTTTATTATTTTTTCCTTTTTTGATGTTCATTGCATCAAATTACATCAGTTACATCTTTTATCACTTTGTAAATTAGAGAATGGGCTCTGGACTACACAGAGAATTTTGTGGTTCTCATACCCATAATTAGAATTATAGACAGAAAAGACTTTTCTAGTTGAAGAATTGACTCCAATTCCAAATGATTAGAGACAAGAAAATGGAAATTGTACTAGCCTGAGAATTAGAATACTTGAGTTTTTAATCTTAATTCTGCTTATAATGTTCAGTAAATGGAATAATTTCTCTGTGCTTTATTGAAATAACTAAAATGAATGCATTGGACTAATGTTCTTGTAGTTCCATTCTAGGAATAAAAGTGTACTGTGAACTAGCTACAGTGTAACTTTTAAAAGATATGAAGGCAAGCCTTATGTGTTTTTCAAATTTATACAGTATGATTTGAGTAGTTGTTTACAATAGGGTTTCAGGTGTACAATGTTCGGCGTCTCAGTTCTATCACCCTGTGTTGCCATCCCTTTCCACTGACCCCAGATTCTCTCTCACTCTCCTACTTCCAACTAGTTTATATATACATTTGAAAATTTTAATATTTGTATTTTGTGTACCATACTTAACAGTAGTCCTTGATCTAATAAGCTTTTATATGTGTTTGTGTACATATACATTTATATTTATCTACATATTGATGTATATGTGAATGTATTACTTCCCATATATTACTCCCAGATGCTGTATTTTATCTCCCCACTTCCGTTTCCCTCCTTTTTTTGGCAATTTAGTTTCTGTAATATAAAGAGAGTGTTTTCTCCACTTTTGCGACCTACCATTGGGTAGATCTGTTGTTCCATATACCACATAAAAAGAAAACATCCAGTATTTGTCCTTGCTCTTCTGACTTAAATCACATAACATAGTTCTTTAAAAAATTTTATTATACCACTGTGAGATACAAACAGTTACAAAAGTGTTCATATTTGAGGTTCAGTCATATAGTGTTCCAGCATCCATCCCTTCACCAGTGCCTGTTTCCCACCTCCAATGTCCCCTAATTTATCCCCCCCCCCCCAACCTGCATTTATGGTAGGCAATTTTCACTCTCTCTCTCTCTCTCTCTCTCTCCCTCACACATTGTGGATTCCAATATATATATTTAGAAGTTATCATGTATATCCTTTTGCCTACTTTCAATGCTCAGTTCTATGCTGGTGCTATTGTTTACCACAATTATTAGTACACTGTTCCTTTATCTGCATTACCTAACCTCTGAATCCCACATATTTGCAGTAGGTTCATAACAAAAGTCTTTCTACTTCCATCCAGAGATATAGCATATTGATGATTTTATTGTTTCTGTGACTGCATAGTATTTCTCTATGTATACCATAAATTGACAACCACTCTTCTGTTATTGACATTTGGATTATTTACACAACCTGGCTCTTGTACTAAGTGCTGCAATGAACACAGGTATGATAATATCTTCTTGAGTGAATGCTTTTTGCATCTTGTCGCTAGATATCAAGAGGTAGAACTAGAAGGTCATATGGTAGCCTTATTTTTTAGATTTTTTGAGGATTCTTCATAACGTTTTCCAGAAGGCTGAACTAGACAACATTCTCATCAGCAGTGCATGATAGTTCCTTTTTCACCAGAACATCACCAGCACAGGTTGTTTCTAGACATTTCCTAGACACAGGCTGTTTCTAGCCGCAGATTGTTTCTAACCATTCGCACTGGAGTTAGGTGATAATCTCATTGTTGTCTTACTTTGGATTTACATACTAATAAGTAATGATAGTGATAGGTTTTCTAATATGCCTACTGGTTATCTTTTTTGTTTTATTTAGAGAGAAATGTCTGTTAATATCATCTCCCCATTTTAATGTAGTTATTAGATTTATTGATATTGATAGTTGTGACAGCTTGAATATCTTGGATTTTAGTCTTTTGTACAATTATTATGTACAAATATATTTTGACAAACATACTCTTGAATATCTTGAATATTAATTTTTGTATAATTCTTGTGAAATATAATTTGGTCAAACAAAATTATTTTTACAAATAATTATAGTGTCTTTTAATTTTAGCTTGCATTTATTTTGCCTTTCATGAACTTTTTAATTTTATGTAGTCTTATTTGATTTTGCTTTTGTTGTCTTTGCTGATGGAATCATTGCAAACACATTGCAGTCCTAATTATGGAGCATTTTGTTTTTATTTTCCTTAGAGTATTTTATGGAGTCTAGTCTTATCTTAAGGTATTCAATCCACTTTGAATTTTTTGTGTAAGGTGCAGGATAGGATCCATTTTCATATTTTTTTCACGGAGCTATACATTTTTCCCAACATCATTTGCTAAAGAGGTTGTCTTAACTCCACTTCATGTTGTAAATTAGCTTTCTGCACATCTGATGGTTTGTCTTTGGTAACTCAATGGTCTGAAACCTATCCTTATTATATACCATGTTTGTTTTCATTTTTATAGCTTTATAGTATAGTTTCAATAAATGCAATACTTCCCAGTTTCTTGTTTCTCAGAATGACTTTGACTATTCCAGGTGTTTCATAGCTTGCTACACATTTTATCAGTGACTATTCTATGTCCTTAAAGGATATAACTGGGATTTTGGTGGGAATTGCATTTTATCTATATAACACTTTAGGGAGTATAACAATCTTTACAATGTGTATTTTGTGATCTATGAACATGGAGCATGTTTCTATTTCCTGAGATCCTTGTTTATTTCTTACATAACTTGTAGTTCTTCGGGTAGAAGTCTTTCACTTTTTTTTGTTGATTCCTAATTCCTTGATGTTTTTGAACTCTGTTTTGAAGGAGTAGCTTCCAATCTCTTTTTCTTCTGATTTACTATTTGCATTGGGAATTCAACAGATTTTTATGAATTGATTTTGTAGCCTGCCTATTTGCTGTACTGTTTTATTATTTCTAGTAGATATATTTTAGTGCAATTTGTAGAATCGTTTCTATATATTATCATGTCATTTGCAGATAGTAACACCATAACTTCTTTTCACAATTGCATTCTTTTGATTTCTGTTCCTTACCTAGTTGTTGATGCTAACTTGCAGTATTATATTGAATAATAATGCAGAAAGCAGAATTCTACCCTTGCGCAAACCCACATCCATCTGACCTCTCTACAGGCATCCCCAGTTTCCTTCCCATCTCCCAAGCTGCTCATTAGTGAGCACATAAATTTTACTTCATATTGCTTGGCACAACAAAATGTCAATAGTTTTATCAGAAGACAGTTCAATATTAGCCGTTTTTTATCTAATGATTGTTATATCTCATAGTGCTGTTCGTAAAGTAACTTACGAGGATTTATCGAATTGTTTGGTGTTAGTTGAGCCTTACATGTTAATTGTTTTCATTCATTGAACTTGGTGGGCTTCTATGCAACTTTCTCATCAAATTTTCTGTTTCTACTGGACTGTTAAATACTGTGAAATTTCAAGTAAGTGCATATGGGGCAGCATGATTTAGGAGCTGTGAAGCTGGGCCTTTTAAATGAGAGGAGGTAGGGTGTGTGGCAGCTGGTGGGCCTGTCCACAAGGAAGTGCTTGAATTTTTCAAGTTTAGTATTTTCTGATCAAATATAAACCATGATACAATTTTATAATGGAAGTTAGAATGAGTCCAGGGTTCTGAGAATAGGTGGACTCCTGCTTGGGGATTAAAAAATTCGAGTAATCTGACTTGTCATTCCTAGAACAATTCCTCTGGAAAACTGACTAGAAGGATTGAATTTCAGAAGTTATAAGTAATAGATTAATATTTGAATTTAGTTTCACATCAGTGTTTCATGTAAGAGAAAAACTTCTCTCTGATATAGAGTGCATATTAATATAATAAATATGCATAGAGTGCATATTTAATAATTAAGTATATTAAGATAGTCTTTGTGTTCTAATTTCCTGGTCTGAGATACATGATAGGTATCTGATATGTAATAGATGCACTATAAAAATAAGTCAAATTTAGGAATTGGAAAATGGCTCAAAGGACTGGAAAACATGGGTTGCATTCAGGAGTGTTAGATTTAGCTCCTGGCAGTGCATGGCTCCCTTAACAACAGATCAGGAGTAGTCTCTGAGAACCACTAAATATAACCCAAAATAAAAAAGAAAGAACTGCATGCTCTCTTTCGAGAAGAAAGGTAGTAAGATCAGGGGCTTTAGAATTATATTTACCTGCATTTAAGCTATGGACTTGTAAAGGACATTTATTTATTTTCTCTCTTTTTTTTAATAGTTTATTATAGCACCGTGAGCTATACGATTACAAAATGTTCATAAGATGTTCATATTTGGGTTTTGGTCATACAGTGTTCCAGCACCCATCACTCCATCAGTGTCCATTTCCCACCAACAATGTCCCAGTTTCCCTACCTCCTCTCCTAGCCTGACTATGGCAGGTTCTTTATTTCTTTCTCTTTCTCTTTCTCTCTCTTTCCCTTTTCCTTCCCTTCCACATTGTGGATTACAATACATACATTAAGAGGTTGTCACGTGTATATTTTTGCCTGTATTTAATGCTCAGATCTAGGTTGGTATTAGCACTTTCGACAATTATTAGCACACTGTTCCATTCTCTATCTTACCTACCCTCTGACTCACATGTTTGTGATAATTACCACCTTTAACCAGACCTCCTTATCCATTTTTCACCTGACCTTGGATATTGGTATCATAATATGTACTAAATATATATATATATATATATATATATATATATAGTGCAAATAAATGCTGTCATTCTATATCTGTCTCTCTCCTTCTGGCTAATTTCACTCAATATGATCTTCTCCATGTCCATCCATTTATAGGCAAATTTCATAATTTCACTTTTCCTAACAGCTGCATAGTATTCCATTGTATAGATGTGCCAAAGTTTCTTTATCCAGTCATCAGTTCTTGAGCACACTGGTTGCTTACAGATTCTGGCTATTGTGAATAGTGCTGCTATGAAAATAAAAGTGCAGATGGTGTTTCCTCTGTGTGGGTTTGGCTTCCCAGGGGTATATCCCTAGAGGTGGTATGGCTGGGTCAAATCGGAGCGCAATTTCTAGTCTTTGGAGGAATGTCCATATTGTTTTCCAGAAAGGCTGCACCAGTCGACATTCCCACGAACAATGGATGAGAGTCCCCTTTTCCCCGCATCCATGCCAGCACTTGTTGTTCTTGCTCCTTTGGATTTGTGCCAGTCTCTCTGGTGTAAAATGATATCTCATTTTTGTCTTGATTTGCATCTCTCTGATGATTAATGATGATGAACTTTTTTTCATGTCTTTGCCATTTGAACCTTTTCCTTGTCGGAGTTTCTGTTCTTTTCTTCTCCCCGTTTTTGATGTGGTTGGTTGTTTTCTTCTTGTAAAGTTCTACAAGTGCCTGATATATCCTGAATATTAACCCCTTATCATAGAGGTATTGGGTGAATATTCTTTCCCATTCTGTGGACTGTTTTTGTATCTTGCTCACTGTTTTTTTTAAGGTGCAGAAGCTTTTTAATTTCTTGTAGTCCCATTTGTTTATCTTTTTTTCTGTTGCTTTGTTAGTAGTGTTTCACCTTGAAGATGCCTTTAGCTTTAATGTCATGGAGGGTTTTTCCTATATTTTCTTAAATGTACTTTATGAATTCAGGTCTGATATTGAGATCTTTAATCCATTTTGATCTGATATTTTTTCATGTTGTTAGACAGATGTACAAATTCATTATTTTACATGTCGCTGCCCAGTTTTCCCATCACCACTTGTTGAAGAGGCTTTCCTTACTCCATTTTGGACTCTTTTGCACCTTTATCCAAGATTAAATGATCATGTGTTTGAGGTTGGGTGTCAGGATACTCAATTCTATTCCATAGGTCAAATACCACATTGTTTTAATTACTACTGTGTAAAGGACATTTCTTAACCTCTCTAGCCTCTCTAACTTCAATTTTGTCACATGTGGAACGAAAGGGGAAAAAACACTAACTTTTATTTTAGTTTAAGTGACTTGTGGTATGTGAGCTATGTATGAGACTATATGAGAAGAAACACTTTAATATAATTCTTATTCCTAAATAAAGTACAACGGATTGTTGTTTTTCCTCCCATCCTTTTTGAGTTTGACTTCAATTTGTAGTCACAATGCCTCTATTAATTCATTCACACAAAATAAAACAAGATGAGATGAAGTAATAATAACATCATCAAAGACAGAGTACAATTGGAAAACGCTGTGTGTGTGTGAATGCGTGCCATTCCCCTTGTGTGTTCCATGGCTAGATAAGATCTGGTTATGCTATGTTATGCCTAATTATATTGAAATTTCTTAGATTTAAAGCCTAAGGAATTAAAAGCATATCTTTGTTTTGTGATAATAGTCTAAATACAGTACTGTGTGTGATTTATTAATATTGGCTAATTATGATCAAAGTTATTTTATCTGTGTAAAATATGATGACATCACTGAAATCCAGCAGGGAAAATTCCTTTTATTTTACAATTTAATCTATCTTCTATGAAGTATTCACTTATCAAATTATTTTCTTAAATCTGAATGATAGAGGTAAAGTTTGGGGCATGGATTAAAAGTGAATAGAGAAGCTCCACAGACCAGGGCCCAACACACTCCCTGGCGCCAATCTCCCTGATTTTGCAAACTCTACCCCAGGTTTCATACCCCAAAACTCAAAACCATGTGGATGAGCTGGCATGTCCGTACTAAGTAGTTAGTTTTTGAATATCCTATATAGAAGTACTGGGTTACATTAGCCACAATACTCCCCACATCCCACACAACTCACTGACCACTCATCAATAACCCCCACTGAACTTCCCACCCACACAAGAACACTCAAGTTACAACCAGTAGTAGTCATAATGGTAAAGCAATGCAGAATTCATCAGTTCCATGAATGAAGACACCTGCATGGATGAGCCAAGCAATAATGATGAGCTGTATAAGGAATTTTGAAGGGAACTGTTAAGGATGCATAAGGAGCTCAAGAGAGCAATGGAACACAGAGACAATAAAATGCAAGAGGACATGAAAGCAGAAGTAAGGAAAATGGAAATGAAAATGCAAGTAGAAATAACAGACATTAAAAATGTGGTGGGTGAAATGAAAAACCCATTGGAAGTTCTTCACAGTGGAGTAACAGCCATTGAGGACAGAATCAGTGAAATCCAAGATGAGGTGCAGAGACTTTCTAGGCAATAGCAGAAGATGGAAAAAAAGACTCAGAGTAAACAAATAGACAAGGGATAACCAAATTGAAGCCAAAAAGGAATAACATAAAGATCATTGGCGTCCAAGAGGGACAGGAAGAAAACCCTGATGAAGAAGCAACTATGAAAGCAATCATTACTGAGAAGTTCCCGAACTAAAGAGTGCTTGCTCCCAGATTCAGGAGGCCCGAAGGGTACCATTTAAAAAGAAACCCAAATAAGAATACTCCAAGACATATCCTAGTCAAAATGAGAAAACCATTTATAGAGATAGAATACTGAACACAGCAAGATCGAAGAAGGGAATCACATACAAAGGTAAATCCCTAAGTTTACAGCAGGTTTTTCAGAGGAAACACTCCAAGCCCAAAGACAATTGTGGAGTATCATGAAAAGAATCAGTGAAATGATGGCCTCTCCAAGAATTCTTTACCCGGCCAGACTCACAGTTAGATTTGAAGGAAAGATACACAACTCATAGATAAGCAATAGCTCAAGAACTTCATAGATTCAAAACCAACTTTAAAAGAAGGACTGAAGGAGCTACTGTAAGGTAAGACAAACCCTAAAAGCACCACAAACTTATTCAAAAAAAGATGGCACAAATCCTATTATGATAATCTCTCTCAATGTCAATGGCCTAAATGCACCAATTAAGAGATACAGAGTGGCAAAATGTATTAAAAATTGCATCCAATATTATGCTGTCTACAAGAAACACACTTGAATAATCAGACCAAACACAGACTCAAAGTCAAAGACTGGATGAAAATTCTCCATGAAACAACCCCTCCAAAGGCCCGTGTGGCCATACTAGTATCCGACAATATAGACTTCAGACTGAAAAAGTTTAGAAGGGAGAATGAAGGCCATTTATTAATAATTAAGGGATATGTATACCAGGAAGAAATTATACTCCTAAACACTTATGCACCCAACTAGGTGACAGCAAAATACTTAAAACAACTGCTAATAGACAGTAACACAATAGAAGTTGGAGACTTCAACACTGCTATATCAACTCTTGATAGATCGACAAGACTGAAACCCACCAAGGAAATAGTGGCCCTGAAGGAAGAAATGGAAGAAAGAGGGCTGGTTGATATATACAGGGCTTTTCATCCCCAAAAGCTGAATACACATTTTTTTCTCCACTGCACACAGAACATTCGCCAAGATACACCACATACTGATCCACAAAGCATACCTCAATAAAATAAAATGCGGGAAAAAGGGACTCTCATCCACTGTTGGTGAGAATGTCGACTGGTATAGCCTTTTTGGAAAACAATATGGACATTCCTTCAAAGACTAGAAATTGAGCTCCCATTTGCCCCAGCCATACTACTCCTGGGATAATACCCGGGAAACCAAAACACACAGTGGAAACACCATCTTCACTTTTATTTTCTAGCAGCACTATTCACAATTGCCAGAATCTGGAAACAACCAGAGTGTCTGAGAACAGATGACTGTATAAAGAAACTTTTGTACATCTACACAATGGAATACTATGCAGCTGTTAGGAAAAATGATGTCATGAAAATTTCCGTGATAAATGGATGGACCTGGAGAGGATCATGTTGAGTGAAATTAGCCAGAAAGAAAAAGACATATAGAATGACTACACTTATTTGAATGACATGCATAAATATATTTATTATTATTATTATTATTATTATTATTCCAGTATCCAAGGTCAGGAAAAAAGACAAAACATGGATCAAGAGGTCTTGTCAAAGGTCCATTCTACCACAAACGTGTGAGTGTTAGAGGTTAGGTAAGACACAGAAGGGAACAGTGTGCTAACAATTATTGGAAATGATAATACCAACCTAGAATGGAGCATTGAATGTAGGCAAAGGGATATACTTGATATGTACTGCAACCCACAATGTAAGAGAAGGATGTAAGAGATAGATAGATAGATAGATAGATAGATAGATAGATAGATAGATAGATAGATAGATAGATAGAGATAGAGAGAGAGAGAGAGAGAGAAAGGCAAAGTGCATTGGAAAAGGGAATCAGGGGACATTGGTGTGGGGACAGGCACTGGTAGAGGGATGGGTGCTGGAACACTGTATGACCGAAACTCAAACATGAACATCTTTGTAATTGTATATCTCACTGTGGTATAATAAAATATAAAAAATGATAATATGAAAAAAGTCTTCATAAAATTTTATTATTAAGATTTAATCAACTGTTGGATGACAGGCTTAGCTAGTTTGGGAGCTTTGCTGTTTTACCCACTGACAGCTTAATCTACTTACATGTTCTTAAGCCAAGGTTCATTCTAATGAAATTTCTTTTCTATGTAAACACTGATAGAGGGTGTGGCAGTTACAGAAGTCACCCTGACTCTGAATAACTTCTGACTTATTATACATCTACTAAGACTTCTGTGTAATCTAGATTGGGCTCAGCTCCTCTTTATTTCCACTGCACGCAGTGTGGGACAGTTAGAATTTACCAGGAGACTGCCACCCTCGCTATGTTAAGACTATCTTTAAGATTATAGGAAGGATCATACTAGTTTGCCGTCATGCAGGTGAGTGTGACCCTTTCAGTATACAGAAAACAAGATACTTAGAATCACCTTGGTGCAGATAATAAATAAGAAGGACCTTGTGGGTACCATCTAGATTACATGAAGCCCATGAAATTAAGATGTATTGCTTTATACCATCCCCCTATCTCTCTCCATTGTTTTACATAAGAGATAATCTCTGAAGAAGGAATTAGTCCTTGGAATACTCCTTTGTTTATACCTATAATAGGGTGTGGCACCATGCTTCTACACTCTTCTACTATCTAGAAGCTGTTTAGGGTTCTTTATTGACACGACCTTCCCTGTCAATGGGATTACTTTGGTTTATATAAGGGGACTGACTTGAGGCACTTGCCCCCTTTCTTTTGGGGAGGACTTCTCTCAGGTGAGATCCTCTCTCTTTGGTGGGAGACTTGGGCTCTCTTGTATGGTCTAAGTTCTGACCAGAGCTAGAGTTCTTTCATTATATTGGATTTCAGTGGTAGCGCTTTTGTACTATTAAAATTCTTTTTTTTGAACTATGCTGGACTCATGAGTCTTCATCCGTTCCCGATGGCCTCGGAAGTAAAAGAGAACTTCTGTCCTGATACTCTTGGGAACTGAAGAGGCTCCCTGACAGTCAACTATTTGATAAAAATAAAGGTATGGTTAATGGAAAAAGTGAATAGATAAGAGACTTATGTAAGAACATTTTACATGTTAATATGACTAAACAGAAGTAAAATATAATTATTCTCACTTGTATATTGGTGTGCGTGGAGCAGGATAACTTTGATTATGGGATGGGAAAGACAGGGACAGCCTTTGTGAATTCCTCAAGGAATATCTATGACCTCTCTACAGAGTAAGGCTCTTACAAGTCATTGTTATTTATGAGAACTTGTTGTATTTTTCTTGATCACTTGATCACTTGACATCCCGTTATTCATCAATTTGCTCGAACAGGTGCCAGTAACATTTCCATTTTTTAAAAAATATATTTTATTATACCATCATGAGATATACAGTTACAAAGATGTTCATGTTTGGGTTTCGGTCATACAGTGTTCCAGCACCCATTCTCCCACCAGTGCCCATTTCCCACCACCATTGTCCCCTATTCCCTCACCCTCCCTAGCCTGCCTCTATGGCAGGCTCTTTATCTCTTTTTTCTCTCTCTTTCTCTCTTCCTTCTCTTACATATTGTGGATTATAATGCATACACTTAGAGGCTATCATTTGTAGCAGTTTGCTTGTATTTAATGCTCAGTTCTAGATTGGTATTAGCGCTTTCAACAATTATTAGCACACTGTTCCCTTCTCTGTCTTACCTAACCTCTGACTCCCACATGTTTGTGGTAATTTCCAACTTTTTAATTTTTTTTTGTTATACCACTGTGCGTGTACAGTTAAAAGATGCTCATGATTCGGTTTCAGTCATACATTTTTCCAGCACCCATCCCTCCACCAGTGCACCATTCCCACCACCAATATTTCCAAGTTCCTCCTCCCCCATCCTCCAGCCTGCCTCTATAGCAGGCACTATTTCTCTTATTTCTCTCTCTCTCTCTCTCTCTCTCTCTCTCTCTCTCGCACATTGTGGGTTGCCCTACAGACATTTAGGGATTATCATGTAACTCCCTTTGTGTACATTCAATTTTTAGTTCTAGTGCAGCACTGACATTTCCCATAATTAGTACAGCACTGGTATATATTTATTTACCACTAATGAATGCGGGCATTCTCTATCTGACCCTTACTTTCTGACTAATCTTACTCAGCATGATACTCTCCATATCCATACATTTGAATGTAAATTCCGTGACTTCGTCTTTTCCGACAGCTGCATAGTATTCCATTGTGTAGATATACCCGAGTTTCTTTAGCCAGTCTTCTGTTCTTGGGCATTCAGGTTGTTTCCAGATTATGGCTATTGTGAATAGTGCTGCAATGAATATAGAAGTGCAGATAGTCTTTCTTCTGTGTGTTTTTTGGGTCTCCAGGGTATATTCCCAGGAGTGGTATTGCTGGGTCAAATGGGAGTACAATATATAGTTTTTGAAGGAATGTCCATATTGTTTTCCAAAAGGGTTGGACCTGTTGGCACTCCCAACAGCAGTGGATGAGAGTCCCATTCTCCCCACATCCACGCCAGTACTGGTTTTTCTTGCTCTTTTGGATGTGCCAATCTCTGTGGCATGAGATGGTACCTCATTGTTGCTTTGATTTGCATCTCCCTGATGATTGTTGATGAAGAACATCTTTTCATATGCCTTTTTGGCCATTCAATTTTTCCTTTTTGGAAGTTTCTGTTCATTTCTTCTCCCTATTTTTGATGGGGTTGGCTGTTTTCTTCTTATAGAGTTCTACTAGTGCCTGATATATCCTGAATATTAACACCTTATCAGATGGGAAATAAGTGAATATTCTTTCCCAGACTGTGGGCTGTCTCTATATTTTGGTCATTGTTTCTTTTGAGGTGCAGAAGCTTTTCAATTTTATATGATCCATTTGTTTATCTTTGCTTCCATTTGCTTTGTCAGTGCTGTTTTATCTTTTGAAGATGCCCATAGGTTCCATATCGTAAAAGCGTTTTCCTATGTTTTCTTCTATGTACCTTATGGATTCATGTCTGATGTTGAGATCTTCAATCCATTTTGATCTGTTTTTGTGCGTGGTGTTAGAAGAAGGTCTTAGTTTACTTGTTTTTACATGTAGACGCCCAGTTTCCCCAGCACCACCTGTTGAAAAGTCTTTCTTTGCACCACTTACTATTTTTTTGCACTTTTATCAGAGATTAAGTGACCAAATACTGGAGAATGTGTTTCAGGATATTCAATTCTATTACATTGGTCTACTGTTCTGTCTCTATACCAATACCATGGCATTTTGAATACGCCTGCTTTGCAGTAGAGTTTAAAGTTGGGGAAATTTATACCTCTCATCTTCTTTTTCCCAAGGATTGCTTTAGCTATTCGTGGACTTTTATTATTCCATATAAATTTCAGGAATGTTTGGGCAATTTCTTTGAAGAATGTTATAGTCATCCTTATAGGGACCACATTGAATTTGTATAGAAGCTCTAGGGAGTATTACCATTTTGATAACGTTAATTCTCCCGATCCATAAGCAAGGAATGTGTCTCCATTTCCTCAGGTCTTTTTACTTCATGAAGTAATATTTTATAGTTTTCTTTATACGGATATTTTATATTCCTAGTCAAACATTCCTAGGTATTTGATTTTCTGTGGCGTAATTGTGAATGGATCTTTTCGTTAATATCCCTTATCTAATTGTTTCCATTTGCATATCCTTGATTATTAGTGATGATGAGCATTTTTCCATATGCCTTTTGGTCATTCTAATTTCTTCCTTGTCGAAGTTTCTGTTCATGTCTTCTCCCCATTTTCTGATGGGGTTGGCTGTTTTATTCATTGCTACTAGTGCCTGATATATCCTGTATATTAACCCCTTATCAGATGGGTTCACATGGAACCCTTCTCCACTTTGACCTTCAAAATTCTCATTTGAATATTTGCTACTACCACCAAGGTCTGCACCTGCTTGGTTGAATATTTTTTCCCACTCTGTGGACTGTCTTTGTATCTTGGTATCCGTTTCTTCTGAGGGGAAGAAGCTTTTACGTTTCATGTTTGCCTGTAATTGGATGGACATGAAAAGATCATGCTGAGTAAAATTAGCCAGAGGGAAAAGAACAAATATACAATGACTGTATTTATTTTCAGGTTATAAAAAAATATAGTACAGTATGAATATACAAGGTCAGGTAAAACATGGATCAGGAGGTCTTGTCAATAGGTGGAATCAACCGCAAGTGTGTGGGGAGTCAGAGGTTAGGTAAGACAGAGAAGGGAACAGTGTGCTAATAATTGTTGGACATGATAATACCATCCTAGAACTGAGCATTTATTGTAGGCAAATGGATATACATGAAAACCCCTAAATGTAGGTATTGCAAGCCACAATGAGTATGACAAGGAAGAGAGTCAGAGAGAGAGACAGACACAGAGAGAGACAGAGAGAGAGAGAGAAAGAGAGAGAGAGGCAAAGTGCCTGCCTCTAAGGCAGGAGGTGGAGGAAGGGGAAGTGAATCGGGGGACACTGGTGGTGGGAAATGGGCACTTGTGAATGATGGGCACTGGAACACTGTATGACTGAAATCCAAACATGAACACCTTATTAATGTGTTTCTCACAGTGCTATAATAATTTTTTTAAAAAATAAACAAGAGAAAACATATTTTAGACAGAGAGAGCATCAAATTCAAGACCTTGATGGTGTTGATGATGGCAGGATGAATCTTGTTGAAAATGAGGGACATAATAAATAGATTGTGACCATAATAGAATAAAACAAACAGCATGGTGTGACTAAAACCTAGAAATGTAGTTAGACTACTTATATTGTAGGAATTTGTAGAATTTTCTCATTATTCTATTACTTAATCACCAACTTGTGTTTGACAAATCATTAGTTTCAGTATTAAGAATATGTTGATGCATCTTGAGAAAGTAATGGTTTATAGACATGAAAAGTAAAAATACAAATTAATCAAAGAAAGCGATGCCAGTAATAATGAAGAGATTTGATGAATAGTGCATATGAAGGACCAAATAATTACTCCTATAATTTTCATCAGGTTTTGCTTATATTAGTAAATAAACAAGGATGTCAACAACAACAGCAAAAGAAATATGACACTCGGTGTACAGGGGTTTCATACTGCAGAGAATATTGTATTGGAAAATATGGAATGAGACAAGCCTTGGGACCAGAATGAGCTCTTAGTTATGCTGCAACTAGTGAGAATAGAAAACATTCTGTCTAAGGACCAGGTAGTCCTTCTAATGTGAGAAGATTCCATCAAAAATAAGATATTGATTAAGGGTGAAGGAGAAAAATCTATCCATATCCGCTGCTCTGTTTTTTCAGATATTTAGCAACCACTTTAAGAGAAGAATGTTTTATAGATCTTGTTTTTCACCAAGTTTGCACTTGAAGTATAAGGAAAATCATAGCAAAATTTACTTTGTAAATGATTATATTTTTTGTATTGCCTCGAAAATCTCAAGATTGAAGTATACACCCCTTCTGGGACCAGAGTGATATAGTACAGTGGTGGGAAGGGTGTTTGACTTACATACAGCTAACTTGGTTTCAAAACCTCTCACCCACAAATGACCTTGGAGCCTTAGAGGAGTGGCCCCTGAGTGCATATCCAGAAATAAGCCCTGAGAGCCACTGAGTATAGTGGTTCAAAAAAATAGAAATCTATACCTATTGATCTACTCTTTGGGGTCGGTCCACATGATATTGCTGACATAATCTAACTAGCAGAATATTTGAATACAAGTAAATGGATTCAGTACTAAAAATGTGTTTTAGAATAACCATCATTATAGCCCATCATCTAGTTGTCATTGAACAACTATAATAGCATCAGAATGGTAGAGAAAATAAAAATCACTATGATATATCTATAAATATATTTGATTTGGGGCAACAACCATTATGCTCAGGGTTTTTCCCTAACTCTGTGCTTTGGTATCAGGATCATTTCTGACAGTGCTCAGGAAATAATCTATGAAGTTGGAACTAGAACTAGGTCTGCTGAATACAAGGCAAGTGACTTATCTCCTATACTCTCTGTCTTATCCCATTCTGAGATTAGAAATATCGACGTCTATAACCTTTAAAATGTTTCCAAAAAAGAATTATATGGAAAAGAATGGAGAAATGAATAGATATATGATATAGCAAAAGATATTCCAGTGTCAATTGTAGAACATCACTGATGGGCGTGTGAACTTTAGTGTAGTGTTCTTTCTGTATATCGGGAGGTCTTGTCAAAGGTGGAAATTATCACAAACGTGGGAGTCAGAGTTTAGGAGAGACAGAAAATGGAACAGGGTGCTAATAATTGTCGAGGGTACTAATGCCAACCTAGAACTGAGCATGAAATAGAGGCAAAAGGATTCACATGACAACCTTTTAATGTATGTTCTGTAATCCATAGTCTAGAAGGGAAGGAAAAGAGAAAGAGAGAGAAAGGCAAAGAAATAAAGAACCTGCCATGGAGCAGGGCTGGGTTAGGGGAGGGAACCGGGATGTTGTTGGTGGGAGATGGGCACTGGTGGAGGGACGGGTGCTGAAACACTGTATGACCAAAACCCAAATATGAACTTTTTTAATTGTATATCTTTTTATTTGTATGGAGATGGGCACTGGTGGAGGGACAGGTGCTGAAACACTGTATGACCAAAACCCAAACTTGAACTTTTTTAATTGTATATCTTTTTATTTGTATATCTCACGGTGGTATAATAAAATACTTAAAAAAAAAGAAAATTTTCCTTATGACATTAACAAAAATAACGATAAAGTCAGTCTTTATCCAAATATTTTGCTTATCATTTATTCTGTATATTATTTTTAATAGAAATGTTTGGAAGAGTTTAACTCTTAAAATTATGTATGTTTATATGGAAGTTATATGTATAATATATGCAAATATAGAAAAAAATACATGTATCTGTATATATATGAAAGGGATGTTTATATGAACAAATGCAAACTATCTCTCAAGAGCAATTCTAGCAGCTATCTTTTTTCATTCCCTATTAAAATCAGCTAGCATTAGCCCCAATTTTCCTTATTTCTTACATTTCATAGCTCCCTTGGAATTTTCTAATAATTGCATAGTAGTGTGTTGTGGTTCATCATCTTGACTTGACACCTTTTTTGGGGGATTGTAAATAAAAATATTTCTCATTACTCTTGAGGTCTTTAAAACATAAAATAGAATTCCTTGTTCTAATTTGCTGTTGACAGGTCTTAGAGGCAGAGGTAAAAACAAAATTCTTGAACCAGCAAACTTGCTTCCACAAGTACAAAGGAATTTCAGTAGTAGCCGCAGGGGAAAAATGGATGAAACTGTCAGTCACATGAAAGAATTTAAGGGGGTGGTGGTGTGTGAGTGGGGGAAGAGCCGATACTTCACAAAATGGGAGAATTCAAATGTTTCAGCATGTCACTGACCCCAGTACTGAATCTTACATTCTTTGAACATGATAAAGAATATGGTTAGATGGTTAGAAGATGATTCCATTAAATCTACTGCAAAGAGATCAGACCTTACATTTAATTATATGGAGAATTATCTGGTATAACAATACTGAATCTTAAGAATTTCCTGGGTATTTAAGGAATAATCAAGTTAAATGCATAAACCACGGAGTCCGCAACACTGATATCATGAGACCCAAACTTTAAGAACCAAATTAAAAGGTGTCTGTCAATATGGCAGAGTGAGTTGGGTTAGGAGGAGTGAGAACCTGGGAACACTGATGGAGGGAAGTTGTTGCTATTGATGAGATTGTAGTTGGAACATTGTATGTCTAAAAACCAAGAATAGCTTTGTACATCCTGGCACTTCAACAAAATTTGAAAAATTTACTGTGAATATTTGTTTTAAAGTTTTGTAAATGAAACTAATTTTTATAATTTCAATACAACTTACATGAACTAAAATGATAAAATAATCAGTTTGATGAAGATTGACTGTACAACTGCTATTTCAATATGAATGATAATCTAAAATTGAACTGAAACTTTCAATATATAAAATTTTGGTTTTGTATTAAGTCACTGTGATTTACAGTTTTTCATAATAGAGTTTCAGGCTTACAATGTTCTAACACCAACTCCACCACCAGCGTCATTTTTGCTCCACTAATATACTTTGATTTCTTCCCAACCTTTTCTCCTGATGTCCCCACCCCCTCAATCTGCCTTCTTACAGGCACATTTTAAAGTTTTGTCATTGTTTTTTGGTTTCATTCTTATAGTGTTGTTGGCTCTGTGTTTTGGATTTTATATATATATATACATATATATACATATATATACATATATATACACATATATATACATATATATGTCAGGTTGATAAAGAAGAAGAGGTTTTGTTGCTCTTCATTCTTTAGATTTATTTCACTTAACAGGATGTCCTTCAATTCTATTAAGAGCTTCATAACTGCATGATTTAATTTTAGATATTTTTTAAATATCACTGGTGACTATTAGTGGAGTAAAATGGTACTGAAGTACTGCTTATCCAGAGAGAACCTTTGTTATTGTAGTCATATGTGAAAAGAAGGGACAAGATAGTTCTCCAGGGCATTGGGTTGCAGCTGATCACTTTTGCGGAGACACAAAATTTCAGTTCTTAGTGCTTATGTTTAATATTTTAGTTAAACACACATTTTTATGAAAACGAAATATGAAGATCGCTGATCTGGTCCAGCTTTTTTTTGTCAGACAGAGATGGAAAGGGAATTCCATAGAGTAACTTGAATCAAATTATGTGTAAATAAGTGGAAAAATTCAGGCTATGCCATTCAGTTCAACAGTATTATGTTATGTTCATAACCCTGAGATAGATTGATAAATTAATGCAGTAAGACCTTGATTCTCTAGAACCAAATAATCTATGGGAGTAATCTGATTTCTTATACATTTATGATTACTTTTATTAACTATTCTATAGAAGAAAAGGTCATACTAAACTAGTTTCACCTTAAGAATGAACAGTTTTGAGAGTCACATGTTAGATATCTTCCCTTGCTATAGCCAGGGAATAAAGATAATATCTGTGGCTGCAGCCATAGAGAACTATGCACTTTTTAAAATTAAGAACAAGAGATTACAAAGACGAAATTAATGGAACACTTTTGTATCTGTATATCTCATGGTGGTATAATAAAATATAAAAAAAATATTAATAAGTGCTAGAATGACATGGGTAGGTAATAGGCTTGGGGAGTGAGGAGAGAATCTTTCCAACATAACTACTTTACCCAAACCTTTTCTAGGATCTTGACTTTTGTGCATGATATTTCAGGGCATTTGAAGCCAGAAAATCCAAGTTACTCAAGTAATTAAAGTTACTCAGATAACCCAAGTAACCCAAATAATAAGCATTGAGTTTGTAATCCTTAAGTAATAATAAATTTTACCAGTAATTTTTAGCAGCTGTTTGTTCATCTGTAGAAGAGAAATTACAGTAGTATCTGCCTTATACAGACTCATAGACACAGGGGCAGAACTGCTACCAGCTCTCTCTGTGCTCAGCTGATCATGAGGTGCCTGTGAGGGAAGGCGAGTTCTAGCCCTGGCCCACCGTCCCACTAGAGCCTCGCAAAAGCCAGAGGAATCCCTGCACCATGAGGGCTGCCATTTTCAATGTCTGAACTCCACAACTTGTCAGAGCTCCACCCAAGAGAAAATCCGATCTCAGGCCCTGCTCGTTAGGAGACCCACCGTACAGTGAAGACTATTTCAAGACTAGGTATCCCTGATTCAGAGACTCAGACACACAGGGCAGAGCTGCTACCAGCTCTCCCTGTGCTCACCTGATCATTAGGTGCCTGCGAGGAAAGGTGAGTTCTATCCCTGGTCCACCATCCCAATAGAGTCTTGCAAGAAGCTAGATGAACCCTCACACCATGAGTGCCACCATTTTCAACATCTAGATGCCACAGCATGTCAGAGTTCCACCCGAGAAAATCTGATTCTCCCCATTACAGTTCATCAGTAAATGCATGAGATGAGAGCCTATTACTGAGAGTATACTACTTGCACAGCAGAGCCTGGAAAGCTACCCATTCATATTTGATATGCCCAAAACCAGTAATGATTATAGACCTCATTCCCATGACCTGAAGGGATGGTTTGAGGCTCTTGGTGTTCCTGGAGCGAGCAGATGCCCTTGGGTTACAGTAGCATGTGGCAGGACTAATTTCTTGGGATAAGGATTAATAAAGGTGTATAACCATATCCATGAATACAGATGGGTTTCAGACTGGACAAAGGGAAGCTATTATACACTTTGAAGATTAATCACAATGACTCACCTGGATTTTGATTAGGACATTGGATTCCTTTGCTTATAGTAAAGTCAGAGTTCTAGGAAAGTACCTGGGAGATTTTTATCTGCAGGGAGTCTTGGGTTATTTTGATTTTTACTTGTTTTCAGAAGTGGCTAATTCCTGGAGAGATAACCCAGATGCAGATTATAAACTTACATGATGGACCTGCTCATGTGGTGAAAGCCCATGGTTTCCTTGCAGTGAGCTTGGTTACACCAACCAAGAAAAGAAAGACCCTTGAGCAGGATTGAAGCACAATTGCTTTCCTGGATATTATCACTCCATGAACCAATGCTAGACTTCTGCACAGGTGGAGGTTCTTGTTTGAGGACCATTGAACTTTATCCTTTTTCTAAGAGCATCATAATTAAACACCTGTGCTAAATTACTTCTAACTTATTCACTGTGAATATTTACTGGGTGCTCAACAGCCCTTGACATTTCCATCTTATACTTGGGAGGGTGGTCTCAAGGTTATGCTATAGTTCTAAAAGAACGACAAACAAACAAACAAATAAACAAAAAAATCCAACCAACCAAGCAAACGAAATAAGCTCCTTTGGTTTGTTCCATCAAAAGCTTTTATTGAAGTGGATTTCAGGGTATTTCAAAGAAATAAAATATTTTGTACATTTAGGAATGATTCCTGTTTTCTTCAGAATGAAAGGATAACTTGTCAGCAGCACTTAAAGGTTTAATATATATATATATATATATATATATATATATATATATATATATATATATATAGGGGCTGTAGAGAGAAGACTTAAGATTGGGTGCTTGCCTAGCCTGTAGTCAACCCAGCTTTAAGCCTTAGCATTCAATATGGTTGCCTATACTGCCAGAGTAGTTCCTGACTTCAGAGCCAGGAATAACCTCTAACCATCATTGGGTATAGCCCAGAAACAAAAATAAATTAATAAATAGCAGTAACTATATAATACATTGTATAACAGTAAGGCCTGTAATTTTTTTATAAAAACACATTATTGACATAGTAAAGAAATGTAAGTATGAATTTAGGTATGCTTATTTGTGAAGTATTTATAAACCAAGTAGGTAGTTAAGCATCAGCAAAAATGACTTTTTTAGTTGTCATGTTTACTGTTGAAATGTATATTAAAAGCACATTGAATATAACTGCATTAATAAAGGTACTACAGTAACTACAGTATTGTTTAAAGAGTGGGTTGGATATATTAGTGGAATAGAATAGAGACACCAGAAATAATCTGCATAAAAATAATCATGTGCAAGAGCAAAAATAATGCGATGGAGCAGAGTTAGTCTTTTCCACAGTGGCAAGAATGCACTACACATTCACATGTAAAGAAATTAATCTAGACACAGACCTTACACATTTAGAAAGATTAGAGAAAAATACACCATGAACGTAAATATAGAATTACAAATCTATAAAACTCCTAGAAGATGACATAGGAAAAAATCTACATGACCTAGATTTGGTAACAATTTTTTTTAGATGTAACACAAAAGCCTTTTAATTAAAGGAGCAATTGATAAACTGACGTTGACATATTTTTTAAAATCCTGCTCTATGAAAAGCTCTCAAGGAATTGGAACAATTGGGATATATTGAGACAGTATTTTTCAAAAGGCATAATGGATAAAGAACTGTTAATTTAAAATATTCTAAATCTCAAAACCAACAATAATACAAAATTCTATTAAAAAAGAAGTAGAGTATACCACATAATAGACATCTTATAAAAAGATATATTCATGAAAAAATAGGAAAATATTTAATATATTATGTATAATTCTGTTACCTGTTCATTTTGTTGTTTTGGACCACACATGCTCTTGCTCATGATTTACTTCTACTATGTGTACTGGGATCACTCTTAGCGGTGCCCGAGGAAACCTATATGGTACTGGGAATCGAACCAACATTAGCTACATACAACGTAAGAGCCTTAAACTCTGTATTATCCCTCTGGCCCTACATATTCATGTTTAATGGATATGCAATAAGGCAGCAATGTGTTACAACTATTGCACCTTAGAATGACCAGAATCTGCTACAGTTATAACACTGAATGCTAGTGAGGAGGTGCGGTAAAAGAACTCTCTTCCACTGCTAGTGGAGATATAAAATGGTAAAAGTATAGGACAACTTGTTATTTCTTAGAAAACAATATTTTTTCTTTTTTTCATTATTTATATTTATTTTTAATTAATATTTTATTATACCACTTTGAGATATACAATTACAAAGTTGTTCATGTTTGGGGGTTTTGGTCACACAGTGTTCCAGCACCCCTCCCCTCCACCAGTGCCCATTTCCTGCCACCAATGTCCCTGATTCCCTCCCCCTCCCATAGCCTGCCTCTATTTTCGTTTAACTATTTTACTTAATGAATGGATACATACATTTTAATATATCTATTCAAGACAAAGCAATGTGCTATCAAACCATGAAAAGAGGAGGAGTCTTAAATACTTACTACTAAATGAAAGAACTCAAAATGAAAAGGATTTATCACCATACCAAATGATTCCAGTTGAAGTCATGTATGATATTCTAGAAAAAGGCATAGTATGAAGACGAAAAGCTCAAGGGTTACCAAATTATTAAGGATGAGGAATAAATATGATAGAGTGCATTTTAGGTAGGCTAAATTCTTTTCATGATTATAATTCTGGAAATAATTCATTATACATTTGTCTAAACTCTAACAAGATTTATGGACTTTGGATGCTTATGACATGTCAGTGTACCATGTTGATAATGGGAAATGCTAAAAATATGGAGGTTGAGAATATAGGTGAGATCATTAAGATAGATCTTCTGTGAACCTGAAAATTCTCTTCAAAAGTAATTTTTCAAGCAGCAATAAAGAGAGCAATGAGGCAACAGTGATAACTGCCCAGAGAAATGCACAGATCTTGTAGCCTTTGATCAACAGGAGAAATGAAATATCTGAAGTCCCATTCTGTACATTTCTATAAAGCTTTAAGAAGCTCATATATAAGACAAAGTGGATTTAGGGCTTTGTGATGTATGGAGACATTTGTATATGTGGGGAGGGGACAAATATATTTTTGCATTTGATATGGATATGAATCTTGGGTGTCAGAAAACACATTTGGTAGACTATATTATTCCACTCTAAGTAAACAGTGTATGATCTATGGAAAACATGAATTTTATATGGCTAAAATAACTTAATTGTGAGAATTAGCTAACATTTATGACATGGGGTAACAATATGACATATAACTTTTATGACATTATTTAGGTTATTGTGTTTGGTTACTAATTGGAATCAAGAAATTCCTATAACTGGTATATAGAAGAATATCAGTACTTGATAATTGTAAAGAGGTTGGAATGATGTGCTTGGAAGGAGGAGAAAGAAACCTATATCCAAAGTATCTTGGTATCACCAGAATTGAAAAAGTCATCATAAAGAACTTGCTTTGCTGACACTTAAAATTTAACCAGGTGATAGGGAATATCAGCATTGTAAAATGATAATCCTGCCCAGAGCTTTATATAGATTCAATGCGGTCCCTAGAAGAATACCCATGACATTCTTCAAAGAAATTGACCAAACATTCCTGAAATTTGTATGGAAAAATAAATTCCCACGGATAGCTAAAGCAATGCTTGTGAAAAAGAGATGGGAGACATCACCCCTCTACAACTTCAAACTCTACTACAAACCAGTAGTAAATTAAACAGTGTGGTATTGGAATAAAAACAGACCTGTGGACCTATGGAATAGAGTTGAGTATCCTGACACCCAGCCTCAAATACATGATCATTTAATCTTTGATAAAGAAGCAAATCAAAATGCTGGATTTTGAGATGACTACAAGAGTATGCTACCTGCACGGCAGAGCCTGACAAGCTACCTGTGTCGTATTTGAAATGCCAGATACAAGTAACAATTATAGCCCTCATTCCTATGACTTTATGGAATGGTTTGAGGCTCTTTATGTTCCTGGAGCAAGCAGGTGCCCTTGGGCTGTACTTGCATGAGACAGGTCATATGGAGATGTTACTGGTGCCCGCTCCAGCAAATCGATGATGAACGGGAAGACAGTGATACAGTGACAGTGAAAGAAGCAAAAAGCACGAAAATAGGGCAAGGAAAGGTGCTTCAACAAGTGGTGCTGGGAAAACTTGGCAGCTACATGTAAAACAATGAATTTGGACCTCTGTCTAATGCAACCACAGAAATCAGATCAAAATGGATTAAAGACCTCAATATCAGACCTGAATCCATAAAGTACATTGAAGAAAATATAGGAAAAACCCTCCACGGTGTTGAAGCTAAGCTAAAGGCAGCTTCAAAGATGAAACACCATTAACAAAGCAACTAGAAGCAAAGATAAACATATGGGAGGGACTAAATCAAACTAAAAAACTTCTTCACCTCAAAAGAAACAGTGACCAAGATACAAAGACAATCCCCAGAATGGGAAAGAATATTCACTAATGCCTATCTGATAAGGGGTTAATATTCAGGATATATCAGGCACTGGTAGAACTTTACTACAAGATTACAGCCAACCCCATCAAAAATGGGGAGAAGAAATGAACAGAAACTTTGACAAGGAAGAAATTTGAATTGCCAAAGATGAACTTCTTTGTAATTTTATATCTTACAGTGATATAATAAAATATTAAACAAATTTAGCCTAATGAAGCTTTTAATGTACTTTTGATATAAAAACCAAATGGAAAATCTATGTATAGATACTAACATAGATACTATTTAGTGGTTTGATATAGAAGCAGTAGAAAGGGTACACACTTAATTCAAAGTTGAGATTTTGATGGAGATATGTGTAGAACTGAAAACAAAAATAATGAGTAGATGAAACAGTAGCTTAAGTAATAAAGTTATGTTTAGACATGATTCTGCATTAGGCTAGAAATGAAGATTTAAAAATGATGTTAATTAAAAATGGAAAACTCAAAGGTTTGAAAAGTCCAATGTAGGACTTCTGTAGAATTTTTTGTATAATTACATATTAATTTTATAAAATTTTCTTAGTTTTAAAACACCCGAGTACTCTGTAACTGTAATAATATTAATACGCTCAAAACGATAAGTTCATAGAAAAGTCTTTGTTAGCTGGTATCACTGTATCACTGTATCACTGTCTTCCCGTTCATCATCAATTTGCTTGAGCGGGCACCAGTAATATCTCCATATGCCCTGTTTCATGTTAGTAGAGCCCAAGGGCATCTGCTTGCTCCAGGAACATAAAGAGCCTCAAACCATTATCTTGGTCATGGGAATGAGGTCTATAATTGTTACTGGTATTTGGCATATCAAATACTACATTGTTAGCACACCAGGCTTGCTGTGTGGGTGGCAAACTATTGTAGTCACCTCTAAATACAGCATTTATTGATGAAACATATGGCCACAAGTGGCCGTGCAAGCTGGGCTGTGATAGGCTTGTCTGCTGGGTGGAGTTCTGATGATAGGGAAGTCTGGATGTGGAAAATGGCAGCCCTCATGGAGTGGGGGTCGTCTGGCTTGTTACAAGATTCTGCTGGGGTGGCTGCCAGGGCTAGAACCCACCATCTCTCCTGGGTGCCTCGTGACCGACTGGGCACAGGCAGAGCTGATTGCAGCTCTGCCCCATGTCTGTGAGTCTCTGGATCAGCATACCTGGGCCAGACTTGAAAAAAGACTGCTGCAGGGTAGGTGTCGATGATCCGGGCTGTGATAGGTCCATCTACTGGGTGGAGTTCTGACAAGAGAGAAGTACGGATGTGGAAAATGGCAGCCCTCATGGAGTGGGGGGTCGTCTGGCTTGTTGCAAGGCTCTGCTGGGGTGGCGGACCAGGACTAGAACCTGCCATCTCTCCCGGTGCCTCGTGAGCAGCTGGGCACAGGGAGAGCTGGTTGCAGCTCTGCCCCCATGTCTGTGAGTCTCTCACAGACATGAGAAGCTGGTATTTTTTACCTGGTATGATCAACTAAAAAGAAAAGGCGTGAACACTGGTTTATACTCCTATGCTTAAAGTTTTTCTAGTAGACACAAGGTTTTAGAAATTATTCTGCTCGTTTTAAAATATGGGTTGATAACTGTTAGACCAGGTATTTATAGTATTTAATTCTTAAATTTATTAAATTTTATATCTATTAAAATTTATGTTTACTGAATTTGTTTGAAGATAGTTCACGCTGTATGAGATAAAAATAAATAATGAAATTTGCCTATAAATGGATGGATATGGAGAGGATCATGTTGAGTGAAATTAGCCAGAAGGAAAGAGATATAGAATGACTGCATTTATTTGTATGGCATATATATATATATATATATATATATATATATATATATATATATATATAATGATACCAATATCCAAGGTCAGACAAAACTGGATCAGGAGGGCTTTCTAAAAATGGAATCTACCACAAGCATCTGGGAGTTGAAGCTTCAGTGGGACAGAGAAGGGAACAGTGTGCTAACAGTTGTTGTAAGTGATGATACTAGCCTAGAACTGAGTATTGAATACAGGCAAAAAGATACACATGATAGCCTCTGAGTGTATGTATTGCAAGCCACAGGGTGTAAGAGAAGGAAGAGAGAGAGAGAAAAGAGATAAGGAACTCTCCATGGAGGCAGGCTGGGGGAGGGTGGAGTGGGAGATGTTGTTGGTGGGAAATGGGCACTGGTGGAAGGATTGGTGCTGAAACAATGAACACGAACATCTATGTAATTTTATATCTCAATTCAAGTAGCAGCTCTGCCCCATGTGTGTGAGTCTCTGGATCAGCATACCTGGCCTGGCCTTGAAAAAAGACTGCTTTAGGTAGGGTCACTGTATAATTTATTTTCAAATTGAATATTAAGAGAATATAGAATTAATTTATTTGGAAGTTTTAGTTTGAGAGGTTCAGGAAGTGTGGGGCTCAGAGATCATGACTAGCAATGCTCAGAAGACTTTGTGTGGTGCCAGCTATCAAACTGAGATCAGCCACATTCAAGGTGCTTACAGAACTTTACCCCTGGACTGTCTTTCTTAAATTCTGGAAACATTAAAGTCAAATCATTATTTGTGTAAATCACCAGGAAATTTCTGACAGTATCTAGAAGTTCTGCTTGTACATAGTTTATAGAGTTGCAGAATTAATATCAGGTTTAGAAGAATAATATAGATGCATTCCATGTTTTGTGTTTCTCCCCTCACTACTGTATTACCTTTGAAATATTGTCTGTTTTTACTGTGCTGTGGGTCACAACTTGCTCTGCTCAGGGTTTACATCTGGCTCTATTCTCATGGATTATCCCTTTCAGTGTTCAAAGAGTGATAGGCAGAGAGTGCCAGGGATAGAACTGGGGTTAGCTGAATACAAGTTACGTACCTTACCCTGTACTGTGTCTTCTGATTGAAGAGTGTGTCTCCTAAATTCAAAATCACAATTCAATGACTCACTTTTTCCTATTTTCTATTACTTATAGTGTTCTATTACTGTGAACTTCTTGTAGATCAACTATAAACCCATACAAAGGAAAACTTAAACAGTTTCATTGTCTATGTCTTTATTATGTAAGCAATAAAATTATATGTCCCTGGGTAAATGTAAATAGATGAGGTTTAGCACAAACTTTTAAGATATAATGTACAATGGTTGATTTTTTCAACACTGAATCCTTTAATTTTTTATATGTTGAATGAAACATGAAAAGTGTGACATTAAATGGTAGAATAGTCTAGTAGTACTAACTTAGTAGGTTGTAAAATTATTTTATAAGTTGTGGTACTTGTAATGCATTTAAGTATCAATAATGTCAAGTTATCTTGGACAGTGATTCACATCAGTTTATCTAGTGATCATAGAAATATTATTTGTTTAGTTGCATTAAATTGCAGAAGTAATGTAAGGACAATGGTGAGGGGTGCTATAATTGTATACACATAAGTTTAAAATGTTACGATTATAACCTGTTATTTGAACTACAATAGCAGGACTTTAATTGCACTTGAAGACTGGAAAAACAGTACAGTGCTAAGGTGCTTATCTTGCATGCTGCTTGCTATGACTTAACTCCCAACACTAAATATGATCACCTCTACACTGCTGAGCACAGAGCCAGAAGTAAGCCTGAGTACCAAGAGATGTGTCCCTTATCTTCTACCCTACACTTTTTTTACCCTCCTAATTATTAAGTATTGTATATTGAGACATGTATCAGCAGATTACAGTCCATGCCCAAGACTGATTTCTTTTGTTTTTGTGAATACTTCTTGGTATATAGCAATACCCATTTATTTAGATATTATTCATGACTTTCTTAGTTTTGTAAGGACAGAGTAGCATAATTTTACCTCCTGGTCTGTAGAGCATGAAATGCTTATTCACTTGATCACTTGATCACTTGAATCCCGTTATTCATCGATTTGCTCGAGCGGGCGCCAGTAACATTTCCATTGGACCCTATCACGTGCCAATGTAGCCCAATGGCATCTGGTTGATTCAGGAATATGAAGAGCCTCAAACCGTTCCTTCAGGGTCTTTACAAGGAAGTCTGACCATCTTGTAGGTGGGCGGCCACGTGATCTTTTGATATCCCTTGGGATCCAGTCAGTAATGGCTCTAGTCCAGCGCACATTATTAGCACTTTTAAAAAGAAATTCTTGCCAGGCCCTGTAGGTAGCTGGCCAAATATACATATAATCCTTGAAAAGTGAGATTTTCACCATTCACTAGATATTTTGGAATAATTTTATGTTTCAAAGTTTGTATTTACTTTATAAATGATTAAAGGATTGAGGAATTCTAGTTTCAATTTCCAACTTTATTTGTACCTTCCTGATAAGTAGGTATTCTAACAATTAAAAAATCTTGATGCTATTTCTATAGTTTATTCATGGAAAGAGGAACCAAATTGTTAGGTTTTGATCTCTTACTAACAGAAAACCACCCCGCTGCTTTATTTTATTTCCTAGAGAAAGTGCAAAGGATGCACTATTTTTGTGGTGTCTCAGAAGCCAGTCACTTTGAGTATGAATAAAACAGACATGGTTTTTGTAAGTGCACAGTGCGCTTTCTTCTAAGCAACATGGTATTTAAGAGGTGATAGTGTTTAATCTAGCCTAGATATCTAGCCTTTTTTATCTAAGATTTTTATCTAGCCTAGATAGTGGGTCCCTATATCAGCTGGATCCTTTTTATGCAGATGAGTTTTTGTAGACATCCCTTGTCTTCTAGAATAGAGCTAATGGATATTTAATTCTGTAAAATAAAATATATAGGGGCTGGAGATACAGTGGACAGGGCTCTTGCATTGCACAAAAACAACGCAGATTTGATCCCTGGCACAGCATATGGCTTCCTGAGCACCACTAGAAGAGTTCACTAGAGCACAGAACCAGGAGTAAACCTTGTGCACAACCAGGTGTGACCCAAAACCCATTACATTTATTTTAGAAAGAAACAGCCTTTATTTCTTTATCCTCCCTTAATTTATTTAAACACTATGATTTACAAAGTACAAAGCTTTTCGTACTAAAGATACTAGATTCATTGTTCAGCACCATTCCCACCACCAGTGTGCCCCCCACCACTACTAGAGACCTGCATTTCCCCTCACCCCCCCATCCCTTGCCTGCTCCCTTATATTGATCCCAGCATCAATTATATTGATCATTACTGCCCATATAAGGGAATCATATTGACAAAGTCATGGCTTTTTTCCCTGTGTTGTTCTTTGGGAGTCTGGCTGATTCCATTTTTGGAGTCACTTTCTAGGTTTCCAGAACACAGTGGTTTTCTACTGTCAACCCCAGAATCACCACCACTGCACCTACGGACAATACCTATTTCACACTTATCTCAACCTCTAGTTGAGCTTGACTTATGCATACACTGAATAATCTATTCTGTGTTTCTCTTTGGGGCCACTTCTAAATACAGTCAATGAATATGGTCTTAGACAAAAGGCATTGGAGATTCTTAAATCTCCATTCTGCCATCTGAGCACACTGTATAGGAAATTTTTTGGTAAGTTCCCACAGATACTCATCATGTTCACACGCTTGTGTTTCTGTGAAATGTAATGGGATACCTGTTAGTTGAGTATACCTGGTTTTGAGATATTGCGTGGCCGCTTTGTGGCCATGCCCCCATGGGATGGAGCTCTGTAGTGCTGTGTGGTCTGGACCTTGAGAATGGCTGTGTTTGTGGTGTGCGAGGTTTTCTGGCCTCTGAGTCTGTTGGGGGGAAGGCAAGGGCCAGAACCTGCCCCTCTTCCAGGATACCCCATCAGCCTAGCACAGAGCGGGTGGACAGAAGCTCCACCCTGTACCTCTGTACCTGGTTTCTCAGCATTAATTTCTGGATCTACCCTCTGCTATGTGTCTGTGTATGTTTTTGTATAATGTATTCAAATTCTCAACTGTTTCTGCATCGTTGAGCTTGAAGGAAATTTAGCCACTCTAATCATAGTCTGAAGACAAATAAATCAGAGAGGATATGAAACTGTTTATAGAGATGAGTTTTTAAAAATTAATATAACATGTTACCAAGGAAAAGGTTTGGTTAAGTTAAGATTAGCAAGGCTTATTTTAGTTGGGTCTGAAACAGAGGGACTAGTCAGACCTGTGGGAGATTGAGAGAATCTAGTCGTCTCAGGTGTCTTTCTAATTTATCTTTCTATTTCTCTCTCTCTCTCTCTCTCTATATATATATATATATATATATATATATATATGTATATATATAAATTCAGCCATTGTGATTTATAAAGTTTTTCATAAAAGAATTGTTTTAGGCATACGTTGTTGCAACACCAATCCCACCCACCAGAGCCTCCAAGGCCCTTGTCATCCTGCCGCAACACCCCCGCCAGCCTTGGCAGACATACAACAAATTTGTTTCATATTGCTTGCTCCATCAAACCTTAGAGAAATGAAAAATGGAATTATCAGAATTTAAATAAAAATGTCAATTTGTAGAGATTAATTTGATATGATTTTAACACATGTAAATTAGGAAATTCAAATAATTGAATACAATACAGTATACTGCCTATTTTAATTTGCATGACTAAGTTTTCAACTCTGGCACCTAAAACATATTGCATTAGCTCTTTAATTTTTTTTTGACACCATGATTCACAAATTATAAAAGTTTTCAATACAGTTGTAAGATTCATCATTCAATACCAATCCCACCATCAGTGTGTTCCCACCACCAAAGACCCTCATTTGCCACCCGCCACCCCACCCCCATGCATGCTCCCTTAGCAGCACTAATTATATTTATTAATATAGCCCATATAAGGGAAAGGTATTTACAAAGTCATGATTTTTTTTCTGGTTTGTTATAGGCAAATCTGGTCAATTTCTGTTCTTGCATTCACTTTCTGAATTTCTAAAACATAGTGTGTTTCTACTAGTCAACCCCAAGCCCCCTACCACTGCACAGACAACACTTATTTCAAAGTTTCTCAAACTCTGTTTGAGCTTGTACTAAGCATACACTGAATAATCTATTCTTTTTTCTTTTTTAATATATTTTATTATACCACATTGAGATAAACAATTACAAAAATGCTCATGCTTGGGTTTCAGCCATACAGTGTTCCAGCACCCATCCCTCCCCCCAGTGCCCAATTCCCACCACCAATGTCCCCGATTCCCTACCCTATACCCTAGCCTGCCTCTATGGCAGGTTCTTTATCTCTTTTCTCTCTTTCTCTTTCTCTCTCTCTCTTTCTCTCTTCCTTCTCTTACAATTTGTGGATTGTAATACATATACTTAGAAGTTATCATGTGTATCTTCTGCCAGTATTTAATGCTCAGTTTTATGTGGGTAATAGCACTTTCAACAATTATTGGCACACTGTCTCCTTCTCTGTCTTACCTAATCTCTGACTCCCACACGTTTGTGGAACTTTCCAACTTTGAGAAGACCTCCTGATCCACGTTTCGTCTGACCTTGGATATTGGTGTCATAATATGTACATATATCTAATTATGTATATGTATATATTTATGTGATGCAAATAAATTAAGTCATTCTATATCTGTTTCTCTCCTTCTGGCTAATTTCACTCAACATGATCCTCTCCATGTATATCCATTTATAGGCAAATTTCATAACGTCATTATTCCTAACAGCTACGTAGTATTCCATTGTGTACATGTACCACAGTTTATACAGTCCTCAATTCTCAGGAACTCTGGTTGTTTCCAGATTCTTGCTACAATAAATAATGCTGCTACGAACATAAAAGTAGGGATGGTGTTTCCGTTAGTGTTTTTAGTTTCTCAGGGTATATTCCCAGGAGTGGTATGGCTGGGTCAAATGGAAGTTCAATTTCTAATCTTTGGAGGAATGTCCATATTGTTTTCCAAAAAAGGATGTACCAGTCGACATTCCCACCAACAAAGATGAGAGTCCCCTTTTCCCGCATCCATGCCAGCACTTGTTGTTCTTGCTCTTTTGGATATGCGCCAGTCTCTGTGGTGTGAGATGATATCTCATTGTTGTTTTGATTTGCATCTCTCTGATGACTAGTGATGATGAGCATTTTTTTCATTTCCTCTCCCCCATTTTTTGATGGGGTTGTTTTCTTCTTGTAAAAGTTCTACCAGTGCCTGATATATCCTGGATATTAACCTCTTATCGGGGTTAATATCCAGGATGGTATTGGATGGGTATTAGGTATTGGGTGAATATTCTTTCCCATTCTGTGGACTGTCTTTGTATCTTGGTCATTGTTTCTTTTGAGGTGCAGAAGCTTTTTAACTTCATGTAGTCCCATATGATAATCTTTTCTTTTTAGTTTTTTTGTTAGTGGTGTTTCTTCTATGAAGATGTCCTTAGCTTCAATGTCTGGAGGGTTTTTCCTATATTTTCTTCAATGTACTTTATGGATTCAGGTCCGATATTGAGATCTTTAATCCATTTGATCTGATTTTTGTGCATGGTGTTAGACAGAGGTCCACATTTATTTTTACATGTAGCTTCCCAGTTTTCCCAGCACCACTTCTTGAAGTGGCTTTCCTTGCTCCATTTCATACTTTTTGCTCTTTTATCGAAGATTAACTGTTCATGTATTTGAGGCTGGTTGTCAGGATACTCTATTCTATAGGTCCACAGGTCTCTTTTTATTTCAATACCATGCTTTTTTAATTACCACTGCTTTGTAGTAGAGTTTGAAGTTGGGGAAGGTGATGCCTCCTATCTTCTTTTTCCCAAGAATTGCTTTAGCTATCCGTGGGGGTTTATTATTCCATACAAATTTCAGGAGTGTTTGGTCAATTTCTTTGAAGAATGTCATGGGTATCCTTGTAGGGAATGACACTGAATCTGTATAAATATCTAGGCAGTATTACCATTTAGACAATGTTGATTCTCCTGATCCATGAGCAGGGAATGTGTTTCCACTTCCTTGTGTCCTCTTTTATTTCTTGAAGTAATGTTTTGTAGTTCTCTTTGTAGAGGTCCTTAATGTTCTTCGTCAAACTGATTCCTAGGTATTTAATTTTCTGTGGCACAATTGTGAATGGGATCATATTCTTAATATCTCTTTCCTCTCTTTCATTATTTGTATATTGGAAAGCCACTGACTTTTGGGTATTGATTTTGCACCCTGCCACTCTACTATAAATGTCTATTTCTAGGAGTTTTTTGGTAGAGAGTTTATGGTTCTCTAAGTATAATATCATGTCATCTGTGAATACTGATAGCTTGACTTCTTCCTTGCCTCTCTGGATGCCTTTAATGTCCTTTTCTTCTCTTATTGCTATGGCAAGTATTTCTGGTACTATATTGAATAAAAGAGGTGAGAGGGGGAAACCTTATCTTGTCCCTAGTCTTAGGGGGAAGTGTTTAAAATTTCCCCACTGAGAATGATACTCACTGTGGGCTTTTGGTAGATGGCTGTAACTATCTTGAGGAAGGTTCCTTTGATTCCCATTTTTTGGAGGGTTTTAATCATGAACGGGTGCTGGATCTTGTCAAATTCTTTCTCTGTGTCTATTGATAGGATCATATGATTTTTATTTTTTCTCTTATTGATATGATGTATTATGGTGATTCATTTGAGAATGTTGAACCATCCTTGCATTCCCGGGATGAATCCTACTTGGTCATGATGTATGATCTTTTTGATGAGTCTTTGGATTCTGTTTGCTAGTACTTTTTTTGAAGATCTTAGCATCTGTGTTCATCAGGAAGATCAGTCTATAGTTTTCTTTCTTTGAGTTATCTCTCCCTTGCTTTGGGTATCAGGGTGATAGGTGTCTTGTAGAAGCTATTGGGAATGTTTCTGTTTCTTCTATTTCTTGGAAGAGCTTGAAAAGGACTGGGAGTAGGTCGTCCATAAAGGTTTGGTAGAACTCACTAGTGAATCCATCTGGGCCTGGGCTTTTGTGTTTGGGCAGACTTTTAATTACTGTTTCAATTTCCTCGATGGTGATAAGCTTATTTAGGTATTCGAGGTCTTCTTGTTTCAGCCGTGGGAGGTTATAGAACTTCATAAATTTATCCATTTCTTCTAAGTTCTCATGTTTTATGGCATACAGGCTCTCAAAGTAATCTCTGATGGTCTTTTGGATTTCTGTGGTTTTTGTTGTGATGTCCCCCTTTTCATTTCGATTCTGTTTATTTGGGTTCTCTCTTTCACTGTCCTTACAAGTCTTGCCAGTGGTTTGTCGATCTTGTTTAGTTTTTCAAAGAACCAGCTCTTGGTTTCATTAATCTTTTGGATTGTTTTTTGGGTTTCCAGATCATTGATTTCCTAAGTTTTATTATTTCCTTCTTTCTGCCTGGATTGGGTTCCTTTTGTTGGTCTTTTTCTAACATTTTGAACTGTGAAGTCAGATTATTTATTTTGGCCCTTTCTTGTTTCCTGATGAATGCTTGCAGAGCTATGAACTTTCCTCTTAACACTGCTTTTGCTGTTTCCCACAAGTTCTGATAGTTGGTGTCTTCATTTTCATTTGTTTCCATGAATCTTTGGATTTCCTGTTGGATTTCTTCTGTGACCCACTGGTTATTCAGCAGTGAGCTGTTCAGTTTCCAGGTGTTTGGTTTAACTCCCTATTTCTGTATGTGGTTAACTTCCATTACAGTGCATCATGGTCTGTAAAAATTGTTGGCACGATTTCTATCATTTTATTTTATTGAGGTATGTTTTATGGCTTAGCCTGTGGTCTGTCTTGGAGAATGTTCCATCTGTACTGGAGAAAAATGTGTACTCTGCTTGTTTGGAATGAAAAACCCTGTATATATCAACCAGCCTTTTATAATCCATTTCTTCCTCAGGGCCTGTATTTCCTTGGTGAGTTTCATTCTTGTTGATCTATCCAGAGTTGATAAAGCAATGTTGAAGTCTCCGACTACTATTGTGTTGCTGTCAATGTCTTCTTTGAAGTCTATTAGCTGTTGTTTTAAGTATTTTGCTGGCCCCTCATTGGGTGCATATATGTTTAGGAGTATAATTTCTTCCTCGTATACATATCCCTTAATTATTAGGAAATAGCCTTCACTGTCCCTTCTAACCTTTTCCAGCCTGGAAATCTATGTTGTCAGATACTAGTATGGCCACACCGGCTTTTTTGGAGGAATTATTTTCGTGGAGAATTGTCTTCCAGCCTTTGACTTTGATTCTTTGTTTGCTCTGATTATTTAGGTGTGCTCTTGTAGGTAGTAAAATGTTTGATTCATTTTTTAATCCATTTTGCCACTCTGTGTCTCTTAATTGATGATTTAGGCCATTGACATTGAGAGAGATTTTTTGTCATAGGATTTTGTGCCATCTTTTGACTAAGTTTGTTTGACTTTTAGGGTTTGTCCTGTCTTATAGTAGCTCCTTCAGTCCTTTTAAAGTTGGTTTGAGTCTGTGAGGGTCTTGAGTTGTTGCTTATCTTGAAGTTGTGTATTTTTCCTTCATAACAGAATGTGAGTATGGCTGGGTAAAGTATTCTTGGTCTTCATTTTGTTGATCTTTTCACTATATCTGACCATTGTCTTCTGGCTCGTAGTGTTTCATCTGAAAAATTTGCTGTAAATCATAGGGATTTTCCTTTGTATGTGATTTTCTTCTTTGACCTTGCTGTTGTCTTGGAGTATTCTTATTTGGGTTTCTTTTAGATGGTACTCTTTGGGACTTTGGCATCTGGGAGCAAGCACTCTTTAGTTCTGGGAACTTCTCAGCAGTGATTGCTTTGATGGCTGCTTCTTCATCAGGGTTTTCTTTTTGTCCCTCTGGGACTCCAATGATCCTTATGTTATTTCTTTTAGCTTCATCTCGATTATTTCTTGTTGTCTGTTCATTTACTGTGATTCTTTTTCCCATCTTCTGCTGAGACGTCTCAGCACCTCATCTTTGAGCTCACTGATTCTGTCCTCAGTGGCCCTGACTCTGCTGCGAAGGCCTTCCAGTGAGTTTTTCATTTCCCCCCCACCTCATTTTTAATACCTGTTATTTCTTTTTTTTAATATTTTATTATACCACCATGAGATATACAATTACAATGTTGTTCACGCTTGGGGGTTTCGGTCACACAGTGTTCCAGTACCCGCCCTCCACCAGCGCCCCTCAACCACCACCCATGTCCCCAATTCCCTCCCCCTTCCACGTCCTGCCTAAATGGCAGGTTCTTTATCTCCTCTCTCTCTCCCTCTCTCTCTCTCTCCTCCTTCTCCCACACATTGTGGGTTACACTCATTACACTTAGAAGCCATCGTTTGCATTTTTTGTCTGTATTTAATGCTCAGTTCTGTGTTGGTATCAGACCTTTTGACATTTATTCACACATGTTCCCTTCTCTATCTTACCTAACCTCTGACTCCCACGAGCTTGTGGTAATTTCCACTTTTGGTAAGATCACCTGGTATATTTATGTCATGCAAATAAATGCAGTCATTCTATGTCTCTCTCTTTCCTTCTGACTAATTTTACTCAACATGATTCTTTCCATGTCCATCCATTTATAGGCAAATTTCATAACTTCATTTTTCCTGACAGCTGCATAGTATTCCATTGTGTAGATGTACCACAGTTTCTTTATCCAGTCATCAGTTCTCAGGCATACTGGTTGTTTCCAGGTTCTGGCTATTGTGAATAGTGCTGCTATGAAAATAAAAGTGCAGATTGTGTTTCCACTGTGTGTTTTTAAATGCCTGTTATTTCTGCTTGCATTTTCATTTCCATTTTCCTCACTTCTGCTTTCATGTCCTCTTGCATTTTATTGGCTCGTGTTCCTTTGCTTCCTTGATCTCTTTATTCATCCTTAACAGCTCCCTTTGAAATTGTTTATCAGAGAGGTTATACAACTCATCATTATTGCTTAGCTCATCTTGGCAGGTGCCCTTGCAGATGGAGCTTGATGGAGTTCTGTGTTGCTTTACCATGAAGACCATTACAGGTTGCAAGTTTAGTGTACTTGTGTGGCTGGGATGTACAATGGGGGGTTGTCGACGGTTATTCACGGAGTATTGTGGGATGTGGGGATATTGTGACTATGGGATGTGGGGAGTATTGGTGCTAATGTACTCCACTACTACTATATATATAGGATATCCAAAAAAATAATAATTTTGTGCGAATGCACTAGTGTCCACGCGGTATTGGGTTTTGGGTTGTGAAATCTGGAGTCGAGCAGCTGGGATCAGGGAGATCAGCACAGGGAGGGTGCTGGGTCCAGGGGATGGCAGGTACTGGGAAACATTTCAGGCCACCAGCCCTTTGTCGCTTGTTATACCAGGTGCTTGTCGGGATGTGCCAGAAGGTAATTTCAAACAAACCTGGAGTAGAGTGCCCTGGATCAGGGACATCAGTGCAGGGGAGGGTGCCACATCCAGGGGAAGGCATGGCCTGGTCCTGGGCCCTACTTCAGGCCCATCAATGAAAGCTAATTTGTGATGATAAATTTCTATGTGTTTTAAATCTTTTTAAATCTAGCACAGGACACCCATGTCCACTATTAGTGGGTGCCATATTTAGTACCATATTCGGAAGTATCTCCTGTCCTTTAAAGGGGCTCTTTGAACACTTCTTTTAAAACTTGCTTCAGAGTATGAATTCCCTGAGCTGTTGCCTATCCATGGAACTCTGTAGAGTTCTTTCAAATATGAGTGATAATCTAGGTGATTTGATTAGAATATTTTTGGTGAGTTTTAAGTTCTTTGAATATTTGTAGTATATCTTTCCATATTCTTCTGACTTGTAGAGTCTCATTTGATAGATCTGCTGTGTATTTTAAGGGTTTTTCTTTGTATCTAAATTCCTTTGTGATATTGCTACTTTCAATATTCTGCCCATCTTTGTTTTGATTTTGTTTTTTTCAATATAATGTGTCTTGGAATTTTCCTAATTGTGTCTGCTTTCACTGGGAACGTGAAGGCCCCTTGGATCTTGGTGCCTGCAATTCTCAACTCTGAAAAGTTATTATCAATGATTTCTTTCTTTCTTTTCTTTTTTTTTTTTTTATTTTGGCAGGCCAGGGCTAGAACCCCGCCATGCCTCCTGGGCGCCTCACGAGCAGCTGGGCACAGGGAGAGCAAGTAGCAGCTCTGCCCCATGTCTGAGAGTCTCTCTCTTTTTTTTTTCAATCCAGCCCAGGTATGCTGAACCAGAGACTCTCAGACATGGGGCAGAGCTGTTACTACTTGCTCTCCCTGTGCCCAGCTGTTCATGAGGCACCCGGGAGGCATGGCAGGTTCTAGCCCTGGCCTGCCACCCCAGCAGAACCTCACAACAAGCCAGACCACCCTCCCCTACTCCATGGGGCCCGCCATTTTCCACATCCGACTTCCCTCTCGTCACAACTCCACCCAGCAGACCAGACTATCGCGGTTCGTCAATAAATGTTTTATTTATAGGTGACTACAACAGTATGCCACCCGCACGGCAAGCCTGGCAAGCTGCTCATGTAATGATATGCCAATTACCAGTAACATTTATATTTGGTCATTCCCGTGACCTAATATAATTGTTTGAGGCTCTTTATGTTCCTGGAGCAAGCAGATGCCTTTGGGTTCTACTAGCATGAGACAGGGCATATGGAGATATTACTGGTGCCCGCTCTCGCAAATAGATGATTAATGGGAAGATAGTGATAGTGATAGTGATAGTGATAGTGATAGTGATTTTCTTTTTGGGTCACACCCGGCAATGCTCAGGGGTTACTCCTGGCTCCGCACTCAGGAATTACTCCTGGCGGTGCTCAGGGGACCATATGGGATACCGAGGATTGAACACCGGCCGGCATGGGCCAGCAGCGTACAAGGCAAACACCCTACCCACTGGACTATCACTCAGGCCCCTCAATGATTTTCTTAAACGATTGTTTCTTCTCATTTACCTTAATATTCTTCAGGTACTCCATAGTTCTTTAGTTTGCTGTTCATTTGTTTTCAACTATTTCCCACTCTGTTGTTTCCTAGCTGTTTCCCTCCTCATCTCAGAGCTCCTCAGTCTTTTGCTCAGCTTCTGTTATTCTTCTGTCCTCAGCTTCTATTTTCTTTTTTAATATCACCTACCATGTTCTTAATTTCTGTCATTTTTGACTGTTCATTTTGACTCTCATATTTCCTTGTGCAAATCGATGAACAATGGGAAGACAAGTGATATAAGTGATACTTCCTTATGCGTTGCTGATTATCTGTCCAATTGTTTCTTTGAACTCATTGAACATCCTCATCATAATGTCATTAAAGATACTGTCAAAGGATTTATTGGTGTTGTTTGTGTCTTCAGTGATACTATTTTGCTAATTGAGCTTGTTGAGTGAGTTCCTACGTGTTTTTATTATTGATTTTCTAGTGCTCATTTTGTGCTGGGGTGAGTTTTTGAAGTTAACCCTCCAGGAAGGAGATGTGGGGTTAGTTAGAGGTTGCTCTCTGTCTTCTTTCTGCCTGCACTCACAGAATGGCAGGAAGAATAATTGTGAGCAACATGTAAGTTGATGAGTAGAGCTTCAGGAGCTGTGGTGTTGGCCCTTGATGACTCACATATGATGCAGTCAGAGGCTCCAGGACCCACCTGGGAGGGAGGAAATTTTTTCTCCAATTGGAGCTCTGCCTCCTGTTCAGAATTGACCTGATCATATCAGTCAGAGGAGAGCCTCACCTGGGATGGTGGAGGAGCAACCAGAAGGTCAACTCTGAGGTTCTCTTGAAGGTAGCATTTAGACATTTAGCTTTTACTGTCATATTTTAATTGGTGAGACTTTTTAGAACATTTACCGCTTCTCTCAGCCTTCTTTTAGCCCAATTTTCAAATACCAAACCATGTAAACACAAATTCATGTCATTCTGAAAAATAACCCCAATACCTGGGTTATGAATTTTGTATCTCTCATCAGGTTCATAAACCCTGTAATCTGAGAAATATTTATTTCTTTCATTAATCCAGATGACAGTTGATATTACCCTATTCACCCAAAATGTTTCTTGTAACTTTCTAGAAACTGTTTCAGGTAAGAGTAGGTCTTGTGAACAGCCTCACTCCTGGAGGTTCTGGTTGCAATATGAGCACCTTCTGCTGTCCGTGAAAGGAATGTAGTCACCAACAGCTTTGCCTCATGTATCTTTATTTTCACTTGTACTTTTGGAATAGGAAAAACATAAATCACCTACTCTAGGTATAGATTCCTGGTCTTTTGTGTGACAAAAGTCACACATTTGTCATCAAGTGTGTTACTTAAGTTCACCTGTAAAATGGAAAAGATAATAACTGAATTGATTATATAGTTATGCATAAATATCGTTGAAGAATTTTAAAGAGTATTTGGCACATGGAGTGATATTGCTATTCCCAAAGAATTACTACTCATAATAAAAATGAATGTTTATTTTTTTTTGAAATGTGCCTTCATTTTTGTTTTGAGGAATTTATTTGATTTTCTAATCAAATCAGTTGTTAATCAGTAGTATGTTGTTTTTATGTCCATATATTTGAGTTTTTTTGTGGTTTATTTCTAGTTTTGTATCATTGTGATCCTAAAATCTATGGATATAATTTCAATCTGTATAAATTTATTGACACTTTAATGTCCTAAACATGTGCTCTGTCCTTGAGAATGTTCCATGTGCACTTGAGAAGTATATTTATTCATCTTTGTGGATAATTAGAGCCCTATAATATTTATTAAGCCCATATGGTCCATCTCCTCAATAGGAGACTGTTGTTTCCTTAATGATTTTTTGTCTGGTTTATATCTCCAGTTTGTTAGAGTGGGCTATGAGAGTACTCTTACTATTTTTATGTGGGTGTGGAGATCTCTTTTCAGATTTATTCATAGTTGCTTTCCTTATTTTGATGTAAGTTTGGCAAGTACATGATAATGGTTATGTTCTTTTGGAAGTGGATTACTTTGTCAATATGTAATGCTTCCTCTTTTTGAAAAAAAAAAGTTTTGAAATTTTAGCTTGAAGACAACTTTACCTGATATAATCATGGCTGTCCCTGCCTTTTAGTCTAACATAAATTGTTAAGCTTTTGTAAATTGATTATTTTCAACCACATTCTTTGAATTTTTGCTTATCATTGCTGTCTTTGAGACTTCAGAAAGTTGTACTTTTGTTTTCTGATCTATTTCACCATTATTTCTTTGATGTCTGAGTTTGGAGCCTTGACATTTAGTCTAATTATTGACATAGAAGTAGTTGTTACCATTTAAAAATGTGGATTCTGGATGCTATTAAAATTTTCCACTATTATTTTGTTCTCTTATTCTCCATCCATACACTTTGGTACATGCCTTTTTATGTGATTATTGGGTTCCATTTGCATTTTATTTTATTTTTCTTTTTACTGCCCCTCGAGGTGTTGCAGGTGTGGCTGTGGTGCCCAGTTGCATTGGCAGGTGGCAGACAGGAGACAGGTTTGTCTACAACCCCAGGGTTCTGCCTTGTGGGCCCTGGATGGTTGATGGTCTGACATAGAAAAAGACTGGGATGAAACCAGAGCCACGGCAGAGCCTGGCAAACTACCTGTGCTGTAGTCAATATGCCAAAAACAGTAGCAATAATGGACCTCATTCCCAATGAATGGGGATGTTACTGGCACCTGCTCGAGCAAATTGATGATCAACGGGAAGGCACGTGACAAGTGACAAATTAATTCAAGTGAAATTTATTTTTCTTTTCAAAATTCCTTGTAGTATTTTTTCACAGTACTGTTACAGTGGAGCTGAAGTCCTTTAACAATCATTTTAACTGTTGGACACTTTGAAATGCTCTTTATATTACCTTCTAATTTTAGTGATAACCTGCTTGGATAGTGTTTTCTTGTCTTAACCATTCATATATTCAATATGTCATCTTAATCATTTCTGACAATAGAGTTTCTGTGGAGAAATATGTTTATATTCATATAAACATTCTCGTATGCAACTCTATTATTCTTGTTAGGATCTTAGGATTATTTATCTTTTATTTTTGTTATCTTAGTTATATTTTTTGGTGTGTATCTATATGGGGTTATTTTGTTTGGATTCCTTTAGCTTCCTGAATCTGGGCATTTATTTCCTTCACCAGTTTTTAATTTCTTTTGAGTCACACCCTCCCCTAGTTTAAGGGAAATTATCAGTGATTATATTCTAAAATAAGATTTATTGCTTATCTTTATTGAACCCCTAAAATATTAATGTTGTTCCTTTATGATGTCTCATAGGTATCTTAAATTATCTTCATATTTATTAAAATTTAAAAAAATTGCATAGTTTTACTACCTTATCCCTATCTTACAACTCATTGATTCAACCTTGGGCCTCAATTCTCAAAACTTTCTCTATTTCTGTTGGAAATTCTGTTCCACTGATACTATTTTAGTGAGCAGCCTTGTGACTGTTGTTCTCAGATTTTCTTTAGGTACTTACTTAGGTCAAGTATGTTGAGAGTTTTCCCTAGATTTTCTTTTTTTTTTATCCTTTGAGCTCACTCCTGGCTCTCAGTTTTATTCTTTTTTAAAAAAATATTTTATTATACCACCATGAGATATACAGTTACAAAGATGTTCCTAAGATGTTCATATTTGGATTTCGGTCATACAATCCAGCCCCCACCCCTCCACCAGTGCCCATTTCCCACCACCAGTGTCCCCGATTCCCTCCTCCTCCCTCCCCCTCTCCTGCCTCTGTGGCAGGTTCTTTTTTTTGTTTTTTGTTTTTTTTTTTTTTTTTAATTTTTTATTTTTACAATTACAAAGATATACAATTAAAAAGTTCATATTTGGGTTTTGGTCATACAGTGTTGCAGCACCCATCCCGCCACCAGTGCCCATCTCCCACCACCAACGTCCCCGGTTCCCTCCCCCTCCCCCAGCCCTCCTCCATGGCAGGTTCTTTATTTCTTTCCATTTCTCTCTCTTTCTCTTTTCCTTCCCTCCAGACTATGGATTACAGAACATACATTAAAGGGTTGTCATGTGTATCTTTTTGCCTCTATTTAATGCTCAGTTCTAGGTTGGCATAAGTACCCTCAACAATTGTTAGCACACTGTTCCATTTTCTGTCTTACCTGACTCCCACACGTTTGTGATAATTTCCACCTTTGACAGGACCTCCTGATGTATGTTTCACTTGACCTTGGATATTGGTATCATAATATGTACCTATATATTTATGTTATGCAGATAAATGCAGTCATTCTGTATCTGTCTCTCTCCTTCTGGCTAATTTCGCTCAACATAATCTTCTCCATGTCCATCCATTTGTAGGCAAATTTTATAACTTCATTTTTCCTAACAGCTGCATAGTATTCCATTGTGTAGATGTACCAAAGCTTTTTTATCCAGTCATCGATTTTCGGGCACTCTGGTTGCTTCCAGATTCTGGCTATTGTGAATAATGCTGCTATGAACATAAAAGTAGGGATGGTGTTTCCGCTGCGTATTTTTGGTTTCCCAGAGTAGATTCCCAGGAGTGGTATGGCTGGGTCAAATGGGAGTTCAATTTCTAGTCTTTGGAGGAAAGTCCATATTGTTTTCCAGAAAGGCTGTACCAGCTGGCATTCCCACCAACAATGGATGAGTGTCCCCTTTTCCCCACACCCACGCCAGCACTTGTTGTTCTTGTTCTTTTGAATATGTGCGAGTCTCTGTGGTGTAAAGTGGTATCTCATTGTTGTTTTGATTTGCATCTCTCTGATGATTAGTGATGATGAGCATTTTTTTTCATATGTTTTTTTGTCTGTGCAGGTTCTTAAATTCTTTCTCTTTCTCTCTCTCTCTCTCTCTCTCGCTCTTTCTCTTTTCCTTCCCTTCCACATTGTGGATTGGAATACATACATTAAGGGATTGTCATGTGCATCTTTTTGCCTGTATTTAATGTTCAGTTCTAGGTTAGTATCAGCACTTTGGACAATTATTAGCACACTGTTCCATTCTGTCTTACCTAGTTTCTGACTCCCACACATTTGTGATTATTTCCACCTTTGAAAAGACCTCCTGTCCTGGGATTTTCTTTGATTCTTCAGTGGGGGTTAAATTACCCTTATTCCTTAAAACGTATGGTGTTTAGTGAGATATAGACAGCTGGATGATAAGAGGGTTGGAATCTTGATGCGGTGGTCCTGGATGGCATCTATGAGTTGTAGGAATCTTTCAGTGACTGTGATCATATGGTGCTGATGGAACTGATGGTGGGAGTGTGTGTGGTGTCATGCTCATGAAATGTGGCAGTGGCTGCAGGGCAGTAGTCACAGTTAGCTTGCAGTGACTGTGGGTGATGGTTAGCTGAAACTGAGTAAATGCTAAAAAACTATTGTTAGGTGGGCTTGGAAGGATGTTGATGGCTACTTGGTCATATGATGATGGGGAACTCTGCTCAGCCTGGTGGGAGCAGAGTTGGGCTGACTGTACACTGGCATGGAAATTTAGTTGGCAGTAGTGCTCCATCATTACTAGCTGGCTTCCCTTTGGGAGACTACTGGATGCTTGCTGGGTATAGTGTGGCCTGAATGCCAGCTTTCAGATGGGGACTAGACAGTGCTGGGTCTGTTTGTCTGCCATGGGCAAACACTTTTGATAAGTTGACTCAGAGGCCCCCCAGCTAGCTCAGCTACTTACTAGTGGTGGTTAGAACTCTTATCAGGAATTTGCTTTTAGGGTCTAGTAGTAAGGAGAGAGATTTACAAAATGGCATCCACCAGTGCTTCTGAATTAGTAAAGATGTTTTTGGTGTCAGTTAGCACTCTCACCTATAAATTTTTATGCCTAGTGCTGTAAATATTTATCTAGATTTCTTTTCTATGAACTGTCTACTATTCATATTAGTGTTATTTTGGTCCCAGGGCAAGTAATATGATCATGGGCTTGCTGATGTGACCCCAAATAGCAAATGAATTAATTAATTTCTGAATGCAGAGCAGGGGTAACCCCTGAGCATGGCCAGGTGTGACCCCAAATAGCAAATGAATGAGTGAATGAATGGATTAATTAATTAATTAATTAATTTGCTATTTGGGGGTCACACCTGGCCATGCTCAGGGGTTACTCCTTGCTCTGCACTCAGAAATTACTCCTAGTGGTGCTTTGGGGACCATAGAGATGCTGGGAATTGAGCAAGGGTTGGCTGCCTGCAAGGTAAACGTCCAACCCACTGTACTATATTGTACTGGCTCCTCTATAACCAATTTAGATAACAGTTAATAGAAGAAACAGCAAAGTAAGCAGAATGAAAGAAAAATATTTGATTCAACAAGATAAGTAGTTTATTGTCTGACACTGGAAATTAGATGTGAGAGATTCAAATGGCTTTGGAAAAAGTATATGATAACATCTTACTAAGCCCATGTATGCCTTATTATGTGTGGTTTCCCAATTGGTTTTGTATAAATTCTGTTAAATAAAACACCTTTTTGTGGGTTGGAAACTTCAAGACAATATTTAGGAATTTCCAAATAGTAATAAGGAATTTAGAGGTAACAGCTGGTTTTGTGAGAGTGTCCCTCTTCTGAATCGTTGGTAAGAAGAACACTGGCATTTCAAAATTTCTGGGTTCCATACTCAAATATATGAGCATTTAATCTTTGATAAAGGAGAAAAAAGTATGAAATGGAGCAAGCAAAGCCTCTTCAACAAGTGGTGCTGAACAGCTACGTGTAAAAAAATGAATTTGGACCTCTGTGTGACAACATGCATGAAAATCGGATCAAAATGGATTAAGGATCTCAATATCAGGCCTGAATACATAAAGTACATTGAAGAAAAACCCTCAACGACATTGAAGCTAAAGGTGTTTCATCTTTGATCAAAGATGAAACACCACTAACAAAGCAACTAGAAGCAAAGATAAACATATGGGACTATCACTATCACTATCACTATCACTATCTTCCCGTTAATCATCTATTTGCTAGAGCGGGCACCAGTAATATCTCCATATGTTCTGTCTCATGCTAGTAGAACCCAAAGGCACCTGCTTGCTCCAGGAACATAAACAGTCTCAAACCATTATATTAGGTCACGGAATGACCTAATATAAATGTTACTGGTATTTGGCATATCAAATACGACATAAGCAGCTTGCCAGGCTTGCCGTCGGGGTGGCATACTGTTGTAGTCACCTCTAAATAAAGCATACATTGATGAACCGGGTGGCCGCTAAGCGGACGCACTAGCCGGGCTGTGATAGATCAGTCTGCTGGGTGGACTTGTAACGAGAGGGAAGTACGGTTGTGAAAAATGGCGGGCCCCATGGAGTAGGGGAGGGTGGTCTGACTTGTTGTGAGGCTCTGCTGGGATGGCAGGCCAGGGCTAGACCCCGCCACGCCTCCCGGGCACCTCATGAGCAGCAGGGCACAGGGAGAGCAAGTAGCAGCTCTGCTCCATGTCTGAGAGTCTCTGGTTCAGCATACCTGGGCCAGATTGAAGAAAAAACTGCTGCAGGGTGGCTGTCAATGATCCAGGCTGTGATAGTCTGGTCTGCTGGTGGAGTTGTGGCAAGAGGGAAGTCCGGATGTAGAAAATGGCAGGCCCCATGGAGTAGGGGAGGGTGGTCTCGCTTGTTGTGAGGCTCTGCTGGGGTGGCAGGCCAGGGCTGAGCCCGCCATGCCTCCCGGGTGCTTCATGAGCAGCAGGGCACAGGGAGAGCAAGTAGCAGCTCTGCCCCATGTCTGAGAGTCTCTGGTTCAGCATACCCAGAGGAAAGAGTGTCCACAGTGGACCCGCCCGGGCCGGCTAGTAATGTAGGACAAGATGTCTGCCCCGAGGTGTTTTGGGACTCCTGGGACTCATATGGGACTACATGAACCTAAAAAGCTTCTTCTCCTCAAAAGAAGCAGCGACCAAGATACAAAGTGAGTCCACAGAATGAGAAAGAATATTTACCCAATACCCATCTGATAAGAGGCTTAATATCCAGGATATTTCAGGCACTGGTATAACTTAACAAGAAGAAAACAGCCAACCTCATCAAAAAATAGGGAGAAGAAATGAACAGAAACTTCAACAAGAGATAAATTTGAATGGCCAAAGATATATGAAAAAAATGCTCATTATCATTTGTCTGGGAATGCCACCGGGTCTCCTGACAGTGTCGGGACAGAGGTTGTTTTCTACCTCTGAGGACGCCTGGAGAACAGATGAAAATTCAAGAGTCTGGTGCAGTTCCAAAAATGGCTTTTAATAGTACAAAAGCTCTTCCACAGCACTCCAATATAATGAACAAACTTTAGCTCTGGTCCGAACTTAGACCATACAAAAGAGCCTAAGTCTCCCACCAAAGAGAGAGAGAGGATCTCACCCGAGATGAGTCCTACCCAGAAGAAGGAGCAAAAGGCCAAAGAGCAAAAGGCCAAAAGCCAAAAAGCCAAAAGCCAAAAGCCAAAAGCCGAAAAGCCGCAGGAGCCAAAAGCTGAAGGCCGAGGAACCAAAAGGCAAAAGGTCAAGGGGCCTCAAGTCAGCCCCTTATATACACCAAAGTAATCCAACTGGGAGGGGCATGTCAACAAAGAACTCTAAACAGAGTGTAGTGCCACACCTTATTGTAGGTATAAACAAAGGTTATGCCAAGGACTAAGGAGATTATCTCTTATGTAAAACACTGGAGAGAGAGAGGGCTGATATAAAGTAATACATCTTAACTTCATGAGCTTCATGTAATCTAGATGGTACCCACAAGGTCCTTATTATTATCTGCACCAGGGTGATTCTGAGTATCTTGTTCTCGTGTACTGAAAGGGTCACTCTCGCCTGCTTAGAGCAAACTAGTATGATCCTTCCTATAGTCTTCCTATAGTGTCAGCGTAGCCAGGGTGGTAGTCTCCTGGTAAATTCTAACTGTCCCACGCTGGGTGCAGTGGGTATAAAGAGGAGCTGTGCCCAATCTAGAAAACATAGAAGTCTTAGTAGATGTATAAGTCAGAAATTATTCAATCAAGGTGACTTCTGTAAGTGCCACACCCTCTAGCAGTATTTACATAGAAGAGAAGTCTCATTAGAATGAACCTTGACTTAAGTAGATTAAACTGGGAGTGGGCAAAACAACAAAACTCCCAGAATAGCTAAACCTGTCCTCCAACAATCATTAATAATAAGAGAAATGCAAATCGAAACAATAATGAGATATTATCTCACACCACATGGACTGGCAAATAGCCAAACGAACAAGAACAACAAGTGCTGCTGTGGATGAAAAGAAAAGGGGACCCTCATCCATTGTTGGTGCAGCCTTTCTGGAAAACAATATGGACATTCTTCCAAAGACTAAAAATTGAGCTCCCATTTGACCCAGCCAAATTACTTCTAGGAATATACCCTGGGAGGCCAAAATCACACAGCAGAAACACCATCTGCACTTTTATTTTCATAGCAGCACTATTCTTAATAGCCAGTATCTGGAAACAACCGGAGTGCCCAAGAATTGATGACTGGATAAAGAAACTTTGGTATATCTACACAATGGAATACTATGCAGCTGTTAGAAAAAACGAAGTTATGAAATTTGCCTGTAAATGGATGGACATGGAAAGGATCATGCTGAGTGAAATTAGCCAGAGGGAAAAGGGCAGATATAGAATGATTGCATTTATTTGGGAGATATAAAAGAATATCATGATACCAATCCAAGGCCAGACAAAACATTGATCAGGAGGTCTTGTCAGTGGGTAGAACCTACTACAAATGTGTGGGAGTCAGAAGTTAGGCGATACAGTGAAATGAACAGTGTACTAATAATTATTGTAAATGATACTACCAGCCTAGAACTGAGCATTGAAAGTAGGCAAAAGGATATACATGATAACCTCTACCTGTATGTATTGCAAGCCACAGTGTGTAAAAAAGGAGGAAGAGAGAGAGAGAGAGAGAGAGAGAGAGAGAGAGAGAGAGAGAGAGAGAGAGAGAGAGAAGTAAAAATTGCCTTCCATAGACGCAGGCTGGGGAAAAGGGGAAATCATGCAACGTTGGTGGAGGGAAATGGGCACTGGTGGAGGGATGGCTGCTATAACACTGTATGACTGAAACCCAAATATGAACACTTTTGTAACTGTATATCTCATTGTGGTATAATAAAAATTTTTTTAATTACCTGGGTTGATCTTAGAAGAGGTAGCCACTAATCTGCTCTCTCACTTCTTCTTCATAAAATTGTAGTTTTAAGGATGTTTACTTCAGAGTTGTTACAAATAGTAGATGTGTTTAGGAATGGAATGTGCTTAGAACTTAGTGAATGAAATAAGAAAGTTGAAAGATAATGAAGTTGAGATATAATGCTGATATCCCTGGGAGAGGTAACACATTGCCATATTCTCATGTGTAGAGTGCAGTTTTCAGGGGTGAGGTACAGCAGGGATGGAGGGCATTGTAAGCCTAAGGGGTGGGAGTATGAAAAAGGACTTTAGGACAGATTTACTGAGGTGCTGCTTTTAGCCTAATTCAGATTTAGCCTGGGGCTATTGGTTTTTTTTCTTTTTCCACTGCTCTGTCCCTCAGCTGTTCAGACTTTCTTTTTTCAAGAAGCCAGTGAGTATTCAGACTGATTTTTCTGTTAACCAAGGAATATATTAAGTAAGGTAGAACATGAAGTGTTATTGTGCCTCAAAGGGGGGGCGGAGGGACTGATTCAATTTGATTCTCAGGTGTATTTCTACACTGAATAATAATGACATTATCATTTAATTATTTAGACATTAGCTACATTCACATGTGTAGTTTGGGATCATTTAGAAAAAATACCTAGAAAGAACAATATTCTGTTTTTATTGTAGAACCCCACTGTTAAATATCTCATAGGCTAATGTTTAATCGCATTCTTAGTCTTGCACAGTTCTTGATAATAATTAACCTGAAATAACTACTTCCATACATGAGTTGGGGACACGTTTGCTTTTGTTGGTTCAATTTCCTTTCTCAGGAAGTTAAATGGTTAAAACTTGCGGATCTAATTTGTCTCTGACTAGCCATACGGGAAGAAATCACCAAGAAATATGGAGATAAAGAGTCGTATATATATTTGCATATATAGATTCTAACACTTATTATACACTTCAAGACAATGTTTAAATGACTGTTTCTTTCCAATATTGAGTGACTAGAATGTTAGCAATTTTAAATGTTCAAATTCTACTCTGGAGAGTTTTTTTCCCTTTATTTCTCTTCTGGTGACTGATACTGAGGGAATCTAATTATCAAGCCTCTGATTAAATGTAACCCAGTTTATATTTTGTAGGTCTCAAAACTCAGGTTGTGTGTTTGTTTCTTTGCTCTGCTCGGCCAGCCCCATGTGGAAGCAACCCATGGAGCTGACCTCCCGGTAAGGGACTCGGCCATCCCCAAGCCGAGTCCAACATTGCTCCAAGGGTTTGCTCTCATGAGCGGGGTGGGGGGGGGGGGGGCGGGGGGAGAGACCATGCTGGCCAGACTCGGAGCGGAGTTTTGGGCCCTGCCCTTTCCTCCGCCTCCATGCCAGTTGCCCCGGAAGAGAGAGACCCACCACGCCAGACTCAGCTAATTTGCAACCCCGGAAGAGATCCAGACCCATCCACTTCAAACCCACAGCTGCGCTGCTCGGCTGACCCCATGTGGAAGCAACCCATGGAGCTGACCTCCTGGTAAGGGGGCTTGGCCATCCCCTGGCCGAGTTCAACATTGCTCCAAGGGTTTGCTCTCATGAGCGGGGAGAGACCATGCTGGCCGGACTCGGAGTGGAGTTTTGGGTCCTGCCCTTTCCTCTGCCTCCATGCCAGTTGCCCCGAAAGAGAGAGACCCACCCACTCCAGACCTACATGTCCCATATTTTTATAGGATACTGAATTTTGCATAAGGTTCATCCCAATTTCTTTCACATTTATACATAGTAAACAGTTATAGACATGTTTTAACTGATATCAGTAAGCCTGGCAAGAAGCCAGAGCAAACCACACATCATGCAGTTAGTAATTTTCAACATCCAGACTCCATAGTTCCTCAGAGCTCCATCCAAGAGAAACCCTGATCTCCCCCTTTAAGATTCATCAGTAAAAGCTCGGGTTGAGAGCCTTCTACTGCGACTATACCACCTACACTGTAAAGCCTGGCAAGCTACCATATTTTATTTATTTTTATGCCAAAGACTAGTAACTATTATGGACCTCAGTTCCATAACCTGAAGAATTGTTTCGGGCTCCTTCTGTCCCTGTAGCAAGTAGATGCCCTTGGGTTGCACTTGCTTGTGACAGGACTAATGGAGACGTTACTAGTGCCCATTCGAGCAAATCGATGAACAATGGGAAGACAGTGATATAGTGAACCTTTTATTTATTCTCTTTTGTTACCTTATTATACTACAAGCACAGTTTGTTCTGCTACCTATGAGCAGATCTATTAACTTTTCAATTGATATTGACAAAAATGCATATATTTGGGAATTTTACAAAAGGTTGGAAAAGCATTGGCATGTTTATTGCGGTGAACTGCATTATTTCTTCTCTTTTTTTATTATTTGACTTTTAGAGAGTTAAACTCATTTCCACAAAATGTCTTACTGGCAGAATTGACTACCCTTCCTCATTGTTGGTTGGGCAGATAATTTGCTTAGTCAATGGAATATAAGAGTTAGAGTGCAAATACAAGAAGTGTTATGAGTCATATCTGAGTTTCTGCCACCTATATGTTTTCTCAACTTGATATGCTGCTGCCAACCCACCCTCCCAAAGTATTACTGTTTTAACCAGAAAGATAAAATTTGAAGTAAAGCCATCATAGGATAACTTCAGCATTCTGACAAAAGTCTAAGTTATTGAAATTAGAGCTTTGTTTCTCAATGCAACAGGCTTATTTAGGTATGTATTAAAATGAATTTTGGAGTTTGCAACTCTGAAGCCTCATTATATTACTCTGATACATAGTACTACCTCCCAGTAATACATATAATTGAAGTTTTAATTACTGGCCTTTGTAAGCAGACCACTAATCACTAAATCATATTTTTATAATACCCTGATTAAAATGAAAATTCATGGTCGTATGGTACTTCAAGGCAAAATTTACCACCTCACTAATGCTAAACTCACACAGACTGTGTACAGAATGCAAAAAATTTTATTTTGTATGCTTCCTCCTAGCTCTTTACTCAGGAATTGCTACTGACAGTGCTTCAGTTCTTGAGGGACCTATGAGATACCTGGTATAGAACCCCGGTTGGTCACATGCAAGGCAAACATGCTACCTGTTTTACTATGGCTCTTGCCTCAATTTTGTATATAAGGATATTCTGTTCTCATTTGTTTCTGAGGAAATGACTACATTTCAGTGTATGTATTTTTTTCCAGTTAGAGTTTATTTTAAAAAAAATTTTAAATGTAGGTTAAGAACAAACGATAGAGTATTCATGAAAAAAGGAAATCATACAAAACATTGTCCTCTTCTTTGCCTATATGAAAGTTTCTATCATCAACAGGATTAACTATTTTTCTTGAGGCATGTGGTTATGAACACTTAGGGGAATATATTCTCACATGGATACGACAAACTGGCTTCTACTTTTACTAGAGGGAGATATTTTCAAGCATCAAAGGGAAGTGAGTTCCTTTTTATTTTAATTGTTTCCACTTATTTTGAAACTATGTCTCTGGGATACTCCTTTTTAGATTTTTTACTCAGGAAAAACACACAATAATCTTAATAGATATCTGTAACCCAAAGCAAGATAGTGGTTTGTTATTGATGCTCCAATGGAATCTCAGCAGATTATGTTCCCAAACACGTCTTTGTAAACAATTTCAATTTTTCCTGTAATTAAAATACTATCCTGTCAAACTTTATTACCTCAAAATCTTTCTGATAGTAAATCAACACCAGGTCCTTCTACTGAATCACATGCCCATATTGTACTTGGGCACCCATTAAACTGAGAATGCGTTAAAGATAGGGACTCTCACAACACTTGCATTTTAATAAGTCTGTCCCAAAAGACTGTGTTCATTGATGAATAAGCTAGATCTTGTATGATGCTGTATGTGCTACTTTACTGCCTTTACCTCTCACCCTAATTGTGATACACCCTTTGTGAGTGGCCATAATGTAATGACATTGCATTTGCTACAGTGATTGGCATACACAGCATTCCAGCCAATTCTCACTGAATATAACTGAATTGAATTGGATACATAGGAAGTGGCAGACTTGTCTAAATAAGACTTTAAGACACCTAATATTGGCTGAAACCATTTAAATTTTGTTTGCTTGTTTTTGTATGGGGCCACACCAAGGGGACTCAGGGGCTTAATCTTGGCTAAGTGTTCAGGGATCACATCTGGCAGTACTTCAGGGACCATATTGAATGTGAGGCATTTAACCCAGGTTAGCCATATGCACAACAAGCACCCTGCCTCTGTTCTATGTCTCTGGTCCCTGAAACCAATTTTTTTTTTTGTGCATACCTTTTTAAGAGGTTGAAAACATATGAAAAAATGCTCATCATCACTAATCATCAGAGAGATGCAAATCAAAACAACAATGAGATACCACTTTACACCACAGAGACTGGCACATATTCAAAAGAGCAAGAACAACAAGTGCTGGCGTGGATGTGGGGAAAGGGGACACTCATCCATTGTTGGTGGGAATGCCGGCTGGTACAAGCCTTTCTGGAAAACAATATGGACTTTCCTCCAAAGACTAGAAATTGAACTCCCATTTGACCCAGCCATACCACTCCTGGGAATCTACTCTGGGAAACCAAAAATACGCAGCGGAAACACCATCCCTACTTTTATGTTCATAGCAGCATTATTCACAATAGCCAGAATCTGGAAGCAACCAGAGTGCCCGAAAATCGATGAGCTGGATAAAGAAGCTTTGGTACATCTACACAATGGAATACTATGCAGCTGTTAGGAAAAATGAAGTTATAAAATTTGCCTATAAATGGATGGACATGGAGAAGATTATGTTGAGTGAAATTAGCCAGAAGGAGAGAGACAGATACAGAATGACTGCATTTATTTGCATGGCATAAATATATATGTACATATTATGATACCAATATCCAAGGTCAAGTGAAACATATATCAGGAGGTCTTGTCAAAGGTGGAGATTATCACAAACGTGGGAGTCAGAGTTTAGGTAAGACAGAAAATGGAACAGGGGGCTAACAATTGTGAGGGTACTAATGCCAACCTAGAACTGAGCATTAAATAGTGGCATAAGGATACAAATGACAACCTTTTAATGTATGTTCTGTAATCCATAGTCTGGAAGGGAAGGAAAGAGAAAGAGAGAGAAAGGGAAAGAAATAAAGAACCTGCCATGGAGCAGGGCTGGGGAAGGGGAGGAACCGGGGATGTTGGTGGTGGGAGATGGGCACTGGTGGAGGGACGGGTGCTGAAACACTGTAATGACCAAAACCCAAA
>JAJIBD010004794.1:0-18344 GCA_021461705.1 Cryptotis parvus | reverse complement strand
GGGAAAAATTTAGAGTCCATGGCCAAATGTATATTTGATACTCTTCTACCAGAAAAAAGGAGAGACCTTAACAAAATTGTTAAAGAAAGAAATGTCAGGAAGTATGTTCTGTTTCATGAGAAAGATATTAGCTATTAAGATATTTATTCACTAAAGTAAGATAGTCGTACTAAAAATTGAGACTAACCTTGGATTTTAGTTAAATGTCTCTGATGAGCTACATTTTAATTACAGGAGAAAGAAAAAATATCAATTACTTTTGTTTCTAATTCAAGTTAGAACAAGTTTTCATTCATTATGTAAAAATTCTCTTTTGGGTGCATGGGATTGTGAGTCAGTGGTTAAGTTTCTGCTTTGCAAGCTTGAGGCCTGGAGTTTGAAGCCCAGAAAAATATCACATGCCAGATACAATCCTGTCAGCAAAATCACCGAGATTAATGGTGCCACAATAAAATATGGCACAGCACAAATCAGTGTGTGCAAACAACACAAGAGTGTGAGCACTGCAACCAACTGTGTGAACACCACAACCAAGTGTGTGCTACCCTATTATTGCAAGAAAGACAGAGGGAATGGGGAGGGTGTAATTAAATGAAGAGATGCTAAATAAATAAATAATCTCTTTCAGAAACCCTCTTTATTCGCATAAGAATGAGTCCCCAAATGGTCCTAGACAAGTGTTTCAGTTTACGTAACTCCAGGAATCCTGAATTTATTTTCTTTATGTTCTTGCTTCTTTTGCCACCCACATGGGTTATTGTAAGAGGAATGACTCACAGCAATTACATACTCAGTTTGCAACAGGGATTCAGATTCTGGGAAAAGAAAAGCATTCTATAAACTATATTAAAACAGGACTTTTAGCCATTAGAATACTGACTGTAATATTAAACTTAGTGCTTAGTTAATGAAAATGGCTTACACAGAATATTGTATAAATGAGACATATTATTCCCCTATTTAGATAAGTTATTATAGGTATTCCAATGTGACTTATTTTAAACATTTATTGAGATGATCTATTACATATATAAACTGAAAAAGAAAGTGCAAGGAACTTCTAGAATAGTTACAAGAAATTAAATAAGTATGTCAGTTTTAATAGTTAAGCCAATATCTGTTAATACATAGATATAAGGATCAAAATATCTATGAGTTTGTGGAACAGCCTTTCAGAACAGCAGAAAGATTGACATACCATAAGTGAATTACAGTGAAGGATGTGTGTGCTCATAACCCATGCTACTGGAATAGAATACTGAAAGTAGTTACTTTCAGTATGTCTCAAAAGGTTTTCTTACATAGACAGATGTAGCCCTGCCTGGAAAATGAATTGTAAAAGCACTTCACTTCTCTCTGAGCCTCAATTTCATCATCTATGTGTTAAGGAACGAATGTAGAGCTGATGTGTAAAAGTTTTTCCAGGTATAAAATCCAATCCCAATTTTAACAGGTGCTTTTGTAGGCCCAAAAATACCTTTTTTCCTCCTTGAGCCTTCTTTGTCCGGACTGCTTGATTAATTCCTATGCATCCTTTTATAATCAATCCAAAGCATCTTTAAGTTCCTTATACCTTTTCTTAACTTAATTGTTCTAAGCAAAACTGATCACTCTTTCCTTAGTATCACCTCTGGAGCTTCACAGTAATTTTGGTCTCTTCCCTTGCTCTACAGGGGCTCACAGAGGGCAACAGCTAAGGCGCAGAATCTGGTAAATGGTAGCTGTTTAATAAATATTTATCAGGGAGCTCCCTGGGGTCCCCAACAGTGCCGGGAAGCGAAGTTCCCTTCTACCTCCGAAGCCGGCGAGGGAATGGATGAAAACTCAGGAATTCAATGCAGTTTTTAAAGGGCTTTACTATTACAGGTTCCAATATACAATCCAAGAGCAGGAAAGTCTCCGGACTCTGTGTTCCCAGCTATGCCCCAGCCAGGTGCAGGCCAAGATGGCTGCCACCACGTGTTGAGGCCCAACAGAAAATGGAGAGAAGCAAAAAGCCAAGGGAAGCCGAAATGGCAAAAGGGGGAAGGGAAGAGCTTCTTACTTCTTGCAGCTTATCTTATAGCCAGAAATCCGCCCAGACTCCCCAGCCCAGCCCATTCTGGGCTGGGGTATCTAGGGATGAAAATTCAAAGCCTCCCAGCAGAGCTAGGAGGAGCTGCAAGACAAATGTAAACTTCTCCTGGCAGGATCAAATGCCCTCAGGTAATTTCTCCTAGCACCTCACCCAATGTCTTATTATGCTAATGTTTTGAGCAAGATGGGCCAGGAAAAATCTCCACAGGGTAGAGAAAGGGGGCTCTTAGAGGAGTCCTGCAACAAATATTCAATTTTTTTTTTTTTTTTGCTTGTTGGGTCACACCTGGCGACGCTCAGGGGTTACTCCTGGCTTTGCACTCAGGAATTACTCCTGGCGGTGTTCAGGGGACCATATGGGATGCCGGGGATCAAACCCTGGCCGGCACAGGCTGGCTGCGTGCAAGGTAAATGCCCTAACCGCTGGGCTATCGCCTCCGGGGCCCCCAATACTCAATTTTAAATGCATGTTTTTAAGAACAACTAGGGAACATTTCTTTTTAAAAATATTTTATTATACACCGTGAGATACACAATTACAAAGATGTTCATAAGATGTTCATATTTGAGTTTTGGTCATACAGTGTTCCAACACCCATCCCTCCACCAGTGCCAATTTCCCAACACCAATGTCCCCGATTCCCTTCCCCTTCCCTTAGCCTGCTCTATGGCAGGTTCTTTATTTTTTTCTCTTTCACTCTCTCTCTTTAACTTTTCCTTCCCGTCCACATTGTGGATTATAATACATACACTAAAATGATGTCATGTGTATCTTTTGCCTATATTTAATGCTCAGTTCTAGGTAGGTATTGACACTTTCGACAATTATTGGCACACTGTTCCATTCTCTGTCTTACCTAGTCTTTGATTCCCACACATTTGTGATAATTTCCACCTTTGACAAGACCTCCTGATCCATGCGTCACCTGACCTTGGATATTGGTATCATAACATGTACATATATATTTATATCATGCAAATAAATGCAGTCATTCTATATCTATCTCTCTCCTTCCTGTTAATTTCTTTTTTCTTTTTTGGGTCACACCTGGCAATGCTCAGGGGTTTCACCTGGCTTTGCACTCAGAAATTACTCCTGGCGGTGCTAGGGTGAACCTATGGGATGCCGAGGATCGAACCGGGCTGGCATGGGCGGCCGCTTTTAAAGGCAAATGCCCTTCCACTGGACTATCACTCCGGCCCCTCCTTATGGCTAATTTCACTCAACATGATCCTCTCCATATCCATCCATTTATAGGCAAATTTCATAACTTCATTTTTCCCAACAGCTGCATAGTATTCCATTGTGTAGATGTACTAAAGCTTCTTAATCCAGTCATTGATTCTTGGACACTCTGGTTGTTTCCAGATTCTAGCTATTGTGAATAATGCTGCTATGAACATAAAAGCAGGGATGGTGTTTCTGCTGTGTATTTTTGGCTTTCCAGGAGTGGTATGACTGGGTCAAATGGGAGCTCAATTTCTGGTCTTTGGAGGAATGTCCATATTGTTTTCCAGAAAAGCTGTACCAGTCGATATTCCTACCAACAATGGATGAGTGTCGCATTTTCCCCACATCCACGGCAGCACTTGTTGTTCTTGTTCTTTTGGGTATGTGCCAGTCTCTGTGGTGTAAAATGGTATCTCATTGTTGTTTTGATTTGCGTCTCTCTTATGATTAATGATGATGAGCATTTTTTAATGTACTTTATTTATTTATTTTTTACATTTTATTATACCACCGTGAGATATACAATTACAACGTTGTTCACGCTTGGGGGTTTCGGTCACACAGTGTTCCAGCACCCCGCCCTCCACCAGTGCCCCTCAGCCACCACCCATGTCCCCAATTCCCTCCCCCTCCCACATCCTGCCTAAATGGCAGGTTCTTTATCTCCTCTCCTCTCCCTCTCTCCTCCTTCTCCCACACATTGTGGGTTGACTTTCGATACACTTAGAAGCCATCATTTGCATTTTTTGTCTGTATTTAATGCTCAGTTCTATGTTAGTATCAGAACTTTATACATTTATTCACACATGTTCCCTTCTCTATCTAAACCAACCTCTGACTCCCACACGCTTGTGGTAATTTCCACTTCGGTAAGATCACCTAGTATATTTATGTCATGCAAATAAATGCAGTCATTCTATGTCTCTCTCTTTCCTTCTGACTAATTTCACTCAACATGATTCTTTCCATATTCATCCATTTATAGGAAAATTTCATAACTTCATTTTTTCTGACAGCTGCATAGTATTCCATTGTGTAGATGTACCACAGTTTCTTTATCCAGTCATCAGTTCTCGGGCATACTGGTTGTTTCCAGGTTCTGGCTATTGTGAACAGTGCTGCTATGAAAATAAAAGTGCGGATTGTGTTTCCGCTGTGCGTTTTGGCTTTCCAGGGTATATTCCCAGGAGCGGTATGGCTGGGTCAAAGGGGGGAGCTCAATTTCTAGTCTTTGGAGGAATGTTCATATTGTTTTCCAGAAAGGTTGTACAAGTCGACATTCCCACCAACAGTGTATGAGAGTCCCCTTTTCCCCACATCCACGCCAGCACTTGTTGCTTTTACCCTTTTGGATATGGGCCATTCTCTGTGGTGTGAGGTGATATCTCATTGTTGTTTTGATTTGCATCTCACTGATGATTAGTGATGATGAGCATTTTTTCATATGCCTTTTGGCCATTCGGATTTCTTCCTTGTCAAAGTTTCTGTTCATCTCCTCTCCCCATTTTCTAATGGGGTTGGCTGTTTTTTCTTATATAGCTGTACCAGTGCCTGATATATCCTGGATATTAACCCCTTGATGATGAGCATTTTTTCATATGTCTTTGGGTCGTTCAAATTTCTTCCCTTGTTAAAGTTTTTTTCTTCTCCCTATTTTTTGATGTAGTTGGTTGTTTTTTCTTGAAAAGTTCTACCAATACCTGATAAATCCTGGATATTAACCCTTTGTCAGATGGGTATTGGGTGAATATTCTTTCCCATTCTGTGGACTGTCTTTTATTCTTGGTCACTGTTTCTTTTGAGGTGCAGAAGTTTTTTCAACTAGAGAACATTTCTAGTAAAAATGTGTACATTTAATTTTTATATACTCCTTTATCCACATATATAACTAAGTGTAAAGAAAGTAATAATGTTACCCTTTTGACTGTTTAGGAAATACTCTAGAAAGTTTTCAAATATTATGGTAAAATTTAGAATTACATAAGAATCTGCCTGATGTTGGTGATCCCCATCTTTATCAGACCCAAAGGGAACATTCACTTGTCTTTCTGTTGTTCATTTATTTGCTTGAGCAGGTGCCAGTAATGTCTTCATTCATTGGGAATGAGATCCATTATTTTTACTGTTTTGGCATATCGAATACACCACAGGTAGCTTACCAGGCTCTGGATTGATCCCAGGGGGCCCAATCTGCCCAGTCTTTTTTCTATTTCAGACCAACAACCATCCATGGCCCACGGGCAGAACCCTGGGTGCAGACAAGCCTGTCTCCTGTCTGCCACCTGCGGATGCAGCCAGGCCCCACAGCAACAACTCAAAGGGTGTTGGTGGCAGGCGGCAGGAAATCCTATCAGTCAAGTATATTTTGAATCTGAGATATTGGGGAGTTCCCAATATACAGCTGACTAGTTACCAGTGTGGGGTTCTAGTAACTGTCCATGAACAAAGTGAGGTCAGTTTGAGAGATAGAGCTCTGAACCTTTGGGATGTGACTCTATCTCCAGGGAGAGAGTAATAGAATTGAGTCAAACTGAATGACACCCAAGCAGTGTCAGAGAATTTGTGTGAGGAAACTAGATATTTGGTGAGAGAATGTTGAGTAATGCACAGAAAAAGCAATTTTCTTTCAACAGTATCCACCACAGCCTGCACTAACCACCTGGAACTTTGGTGAAAATAGAGAGAGACTCAGAGATACAGCTCAAGGGGCCGGAGTGATAGTACAATGGGTAGGGTGTTTGCCTTGCACGCAGCCAACTGGGGTTGGATTCCCAGCATTCCACATGTTACTCTGAGCACTGCCAGGATTAATTACTGAGTGCAGAGCCAAAAGTAACCCCTGAGCAGTGCTGGGTGTGACCCAAAAAGCAAAAAAAAAAAAAAAAAAAAAGCTCAATAGGCTGAGCTACCTCTACATGTGGGAGGCCTAGGTAGGATTTCCACGGTATTCCCTAGAAGTAACCCCACCACCTGGCTTTGTCCCAAGCTCAGAGCCATGCATAGATCCTGTGTACCACAGGTTCTGGTTCAAAAAAAAAGTAACTAAAGTCCTTCCTACCTTCCTTGAGGAAGTAGAAGGCATAGGTAAACAACGCAAAGGTCCAAATCCAGCCCCACTCATGCCCTTGGCAGGCCTATAGGCTTAGTGCCTACCTAGCTATGACTATGTGTGGATTATCCCAATTCTCAGAAAGAGAACATTACTTTCTAAGAATTAAAAGTACAATTATCTGTTTGTGATAAATATCTCTTTCTTAGCTTGATACTTCTTTATTTTTATCACTAAACTAAGACATTCATACTTTTAAAATCAATCTTGTTGGTTTAAGATCAATCAGTAATTAAAGGGACAAACAAGTTTTATTTATATACTATGTAAAAATATATAAAACATTCTTAGTGGAATCATAGATTTTGAAGGTGAAATTAACAGTCAATATCTTTATTGTGACCAATAAAGAATTAAACTTTACTTATTTAGTTCAGTTATTGATGACCAAAATGTTATCTCACAAAGATCAATGGTTTATTAACTTAATTAATAGGGTCTTTTATTAATAAAATTGATTTAATACATGAATTTTATTTTTTTAGCTCCTTGATATACCTAGTATTATTTCTTAAATTCCTTTATCACTATTGGACAATTTATAACATTTCCATAAGTTCTCAACTACTTTGTTAGACTAGCTTACCTAAAAAGGTCAGTGGAAAATATCGTTCTAAAGAAAATCACAACCTTCTTGTTTTAGTTTATTTACAAACCCTTGAATGCTAAATGATGTGAAAAGTGACACACATCAGATGGGCATGTGTGTGTGTGTGTATACATCTGTATATGTTTGTTTGTGTGTTGTTAAAGAACTTTAGTTGCACTAGGAGTGCAGTTCATTACACAGTATAATTCAGGAGACCATTATTTATACTGAAAATTTAGTCCAATGTCGGTATTCAAATTTATCCCTGCTTTAAGACATATTCAAAAATAAAGACAAACAAATTGTGATATTTTTCCAACTGTACTAAAGTATTAGAAGGATATTCACACTGTTGCCTTTTGCAGAAACAGTTTAATACTTATTAGCTCCATATATAAAGATATCATTCATGTTACCACATCCAAATTAGTGAATTTGAGGCATAGAACCTTTGAGGACACTTATTTCTTATCCATTTACTCTATTAAACTAACCTGCTATTGTCTTATCATAATAAGTATCTTATATGGAAGCACTTTCCCCTACCATCATCTTAACAGCAAAGAAAAGATTATTTTATATTGAACTTGTGGCTAAGTAGGAAATTACGAGTGTCAGTGATTTTGGGAATGGATGTTTAGAATTCTCTGCTCAAGTCCAATTACAGAAACAACTATGCAAATATTCTCACAGAGAATGATCCCCAGATTGAAAAACAAATGTAAAATGACTGATTTTTGAAAGGAGTTTAACTTCTTCTAGTTGAGTTTCTTTTCAGACTTGGAAATTCATAGCTGTGAGCAAATCTGTTAAATGCCAATGATTCATCTGAATTCATTCTTTCACTCTTTGTTTCATCATTCACCATTCTACATTTGTGAGTGTGAAATTTATCCCTGACACAGGAGTTTATTACAAATAACAATCACTCTTACATTCCTCTGCTTCTACTGCCTTAAGAATTTTTAAGTCATCTTAGTCTCATGTTTGTGAGATAGCAAGGTGCTTTCCAAAAAAAGTTTTTCCCTTCTTATTTAGTACAAAGTAGTGCTGATTTCACACAACAACAGAAAGTCTCAATGGGGTAAACTTTAAGAGTCTTTTCAATTATATGTCATAGAGACATAGCCCTGGAGAAGCAGGGAGAGAAGGAAATTCTTTTGAAATTAAACTCCAAAAAAGTGGTTCCTCAATTTAAAACTCTCCAGCAGCGTCCAGTTTCAATGGAGTGCCACAGTTATAAGACAACAATCAGGCATTGTTTTACTGAGCACTCTCTCACTTGTCTTCTAAACATCTCTCAGATCTCTTAGCATCTTTCTCTTCCTCAAACACACAAGATGCTTTGCTGCCTTTGAGTCTGTGTACCTGCTCCATTCCCTCTGCCTAAAATAATTTCATTTTAGGTTGCCTTGTTGCTGGCTCCTCCATTTCTTTGAAGTCTGTATTTAAACTCTTATCTTTGTAGAGAGTCCTATTTGGACTACTTTTTTAGAAATATTTAACCTCTGATCGTGCAGTTTCCCTTAGCATGTATAGCTATATAGAAAATAACTATGTACTCATCCTTTTTCTTCTCTCCCTTCCTCCCTCCCTTTCTTCCTACCTTCCTTCCTTTCTCATTTCTTTCTCTCTTTCTTTCTATGAAGAAGACACATTCCATGAGGGCAGGGATTTTAGTGAGTTTTGTTTCACTCGTAAAAAAATTGTGTTATCAGAGTTATTTAAATTCAAAGCATGAGCGCTATGAATCAAACATGGTAGGCTCAATATGTAATAAGTACTAATGAATCACTTGATCACTTTAATTCCTGTTGATCATTGATTAGCTTGAGTGGGACCAGTAACATCTCAATACGACCTGTCACATACCAGATAGCCTAAGGACATCTGCCCACTCCAGGAACATTAGGAACCTCAAATAATTGCATCAGTCTTGGGAATGAGGTCTATAATTGTTACTGGTATTTGGCTTATCAAATACAACACGGGTAGCTTGCCAGACTCTGCCAGGTGTGTGGGGGGGATACTCTATTACTCAACTCTTATTTTGAGCATTTACTGATTATTGATAAATTATTATTTTTATATGTATATATACATATATGTGAATACTATTGAAAAATATTCTGAAAATATTCTGAAGAACCATCCAGAGAGATGGTACTTCTTCTTGTCAAGATCTCCCTGGGTTCCATCCGTTGCACTGTGTTTGTGCCTCTGCACTCCACCAGAAGGGATTCCTGAGTACTGAGCTGGGAGTAAGCACTAAGGTTTCCTGATGTAGTTCAGACTGCTCTTACCACCCACTCACTCACTGATGCCAAGAAAGGAGAAAGAATGAGCCATTTTCTCTAAGAATTTTGTGTTTCTTTTGAGTAGATTCTTTGCTAAACAATTTAACTTTTAGTTTGGAAATTTGAAGTAAATGCTAGTTTTGCTTTAGTTATTCAATTTCACAAAGCTTACGAATTGTTCTATCCTCTGATAGTACTGCCTATACCAGGGAAACCTTTACAAAGTTGCCTACTAGTTTTCGGTTGAGCTTCCTCAGGCCCTTCTTATAATGTAGAGTCTCATACCTTAGCTGTTCTTTTCATTTATAAAAATTACATATGCATGGTTATTTAACTAAATTATTTCACAGTTTGAAAGTTCCAGAATGACTAGGTGCTGGTTGTCCTGTCTACATTCTCTTCCAAGCACAAGGAAGATCACAAGACAGCACTAGAGAATCTCAGAATTCTGGCTCCCTTCTCAATTTTATAAGGCGCTTATATTTGAAGTAGTGTCATTTCCATGGTGAAGTAAGTTTGTCTTATTTTAGCATGCTTTCAACAGAACGATGCAATGTGCAAATAAAAACACTGCAAATATTTACAGTCAATAGAGTGTATAGAAATACAGTCAAATTTTGGAAGGATTTCAAGACTTTGGGAGAGTACTGCTGGTTAGCTGTCCGTTTGCAGTTTCTGGCCTGAGGGAAGGATATATTCATCACATATATTGGCACAGACTCCTACTGAAAACCTAACATCATGAACTCTGAACATTAGAACAGAATTTGAAACAACTAGAGCAAATGATAATTTAAGGAGTATTCCAAGTAAACTAAGGAGGAACAAAGCAAGAGTGAAGTGAAAATCAAAACAAAATTTATATAAACTATGCCTAAATATATAAAATATTTTATTCATATAGATGTATAACCTATCCCTAGTTTACACATGCACAGGTCAAAAAAGTAAAGTATCACAAAGGTATAAATGAGTCGAGAAGAAATTTGTGCTCTACTCAGAAGACAAACTTTTATTTTATTTGCTTGTTTGGAGATGACAATCAACAGTGCTCAGGGCTTATTTCTGGTTCTGTTTCTGGGATCTCCGGGCAGTGCTTGGACAACCAGATGGGATGCTTGGGAAAGAAGCGGTGTTGACCACATATCAGGCAAGCACCCTACTTGCAGTACTATATCTCCAGACCTCAAAAAGATGAACTTCACAATGTCAACTGAGTTAAAAATCAAAAACTTTTTAAAAAAGTTTTCAAAAGACCAAAATAGAATCTATGGAGTCAAATAGAATATAAAAGATACCTGGGATACAATCCAGAGTATAAAATAAAAAAAAGAATCTGGACAACATGAACCATTCTCAAAAGAAAATAAATCAATATAGGTCAGCTCTGAATTGAGTCAAATGCTGAAAAGATTTTTAAAAATCAAGCATAACTATATTCAGTGATGGAATGGAAAATATTATAATAATAAATGCTTATCTGTGACACCTTAGCCAAGAAATAATATATACTTAAAAATATACTTTTAAAACAGAGAATTTATATATATAATTTATATATATATTATATTATATATAATATATATATATATAAAATTTCAGTTATATATATGTATATATTTGCTTTTTGGGTCACACCCAGTGTTGCTCAGGGGTTACTGAGCAACTCCTGGCTGTGCACTCAGGAATTACTCCTGGCAGTACTCAGGGGACCATAAGGAATGCTGGGGATTGACGCTGCTTGAGAGACAAACACCCTTACCTGCTGTGCTATCGCTCTGACCCCTAAAACAGAAAATTTAATATGACATTTAAAATTCTCTAAATGTAGCTGCAAAGTTGTAAGAAGGAAATAGTATATTTAAAAATGAGTTTCCAACAAATATTCTTCCTCTCTTCAGTTCTCTGTGATTAGATATCTTACTATTTTCAAGAATGGTTCCTTCACCTCTTAAACATGTTTCTTAAATATTGGAGATTTTGTTTGCTGGTAATGAATTTAACTTGTTTATCTAAAAAAGATCCTCGTTCGTTTTTCTGATCTAACATATCACATATCCAGGTAGAGTACTCTTGGTTGGAGGCATTTCTCATAAAGTAGTTTGTATGAAATTTCCTTCTGATTTGTAGAGTTTTCTGAGAAATTTGCTCTTTGGATGTTTGAAAGGGGAATCCTTACACATGGCTCTGCTTTTGCTTTTGATGATTTTTTAGTAGTCTTTTACTTTAATTTTTCACTAAAATTATAATGTGTTTATACTTGTATATATGTGTATATATATGCATATATATAGGTTTTATATATATATATATTTAATATATATATATATATATATATATTCATAGACTTGAGCCTAAGACACAGGTACACCCAGCAGAGCAGAAACTGGCTTTCCCTCTGCTATGCGGCCCTCTGTGTGGCCACACACTATTTACCTCCAAATTACCATAAATATTCTACCCACCCCTCTGAGAGAGCCCCACAAAGTAATGAGAATATAGTGCCCGCATGGCAGAGCCTGGCAAGCTGTCTGATGCGTGTTCGATATGCCAAATCCAGTAACAAAAATGTTTATTTTCCTGACCCCGAAAGAGCCCTTAATACGGCAGCACTAAGAAAGGCAAACAAGCAGTGCCTGATAAAATTTCACGGCTGTCCTAGGGCTGCCAAAACTAAGAAGGACTAAAATGACTGTCTGTACTTTCAATGCACGTACGCTGGCATCGGAAGCATATATTGAGGATCTAATGGTGCAAGCGAAAAAAGATCAAGTACGACATCACTGGTCTGACTGAGACGAGTAGGCATCAGTCGCATCATGCTGTATTTGACACCGGAGAAGAATTGTTCCTTGAAACATGTGGACGAAAGGGGCATCGGTGGTGTTGGTGTCCTTGTCAACACGAACATGGCTGTTAACATTGATTCATTTGAATGCCTAACAAACCAAATAGGACGATTACACTTGAGGAGATGTGGCCCACTGCCAGAAATTTCTATCTTCATTGTCTATGCACCAACATCCACATACAAAGAAGATGAAATTGAGAAATTCTACATGGAATTGGAGGAGTTCTATAAAAAAAAGATCACACCTTCTACAAGATCATAGTCGGTGATTTTTCTTGGTCCAAGATAGGACCGAGAAGATCGGGCTGAAGAACTCCACATCGGGACCCATGGCCTAGAATGGAACGAACAGGGTGAGAGACTATCTGAGTTCATCATGTCCACCAAGACTATTCATGGGAACTCACAGTTTCAGAAGGCTGAAGCGAAACGTTGGACATGGGAATCTCCTGGCAGACATTTCCACAATGAAATTGACCACATCATCTTCAATCGACGGTTTTGTCTGACCGATGTTGCTGTCGTCCCCAAATTCCAGACATGATCGGACCACCGTCTCCTTCGTGCAAAATTCTACTTCCCGCAATGGGGAGAAAAAGCTGCAAAGTTTAAGAAAAGAACTCCCAGAACGACCACCAACTGGGAACTCTTTGGCACCATTGCGGCAACATGGGAAGATACCATCATTGATGACATCGATGAAGAATACAACCGACTGGTTCAGCACCTCCATGATTGTGCGAAGAATGCCGAGAGAGAGAAAGACACAAAAGGACGCTTGTTTTCAGAAACTCTTGAGCTCATTCACCAACGTGGCAAGGCGCGAACCTCAGGAGACCAAATGCTAACGCCCAAGCTTGCTAAACAGTGCAGAGAAGCTATAAAAGCAGACCTCAAAGAAAGAAAGAGCAGAAATACTGGAAGATGCAGCAGAAGCCGGGAAAAGTATTCGCACCGCCCACCTGTCCTTCGCCAACTATAAGACCAAGATGACTGCCCTCCGACGCCCTGATGGATCTATCACATTTTCCAGAAAGGCAATGGAGAAGATTATCCAGGACTTCTACTCAAATCTCTTTGATAGCCACATCCACCTCGCCCACATACCAAATTCCACAGGATGGATATGTCATTCCCAATGTTCTCCCTTCTGAAATCCGACATGCCATCTCGTCGGTATAGAAGGGAACAGCACCAGGCCCAGACAAAGTCAGACCCAAAAACCTGAAGAATCTGCTGTCGGTACTCATCAATACACTAGCGTCGGCTCTTCACACGCTACCTGTCCGAATGCAAGGTGCCCTCCCAATGGAAAAACAAGCAGGACAGTTCTACTGTTCAAGAAGGGAGACATTCACAACATAGGCAACTATCGCCCCATCTGCCTGTTGTCTGTCATCTACAAGCTGTTTACACGAGTCATCCTGAACAGGATTAGCAGAACACTAGATGAAGGACAACCATGCGAGCAAGCAGGCTTTTCCGGAAAGGATTCAGCACAATCGACCATATCCACACAGTAACCAAGCTCATTGAGGTTTGTAGGGAGTACAAGATGCCGCTCTGTCTCACGCTCATTGATTTACAGAAAGCCTTTGATTCTGTGGAGACTGAAGCAGTCATCGAAGCCCTAGCCAAACAGGGTGTTCAAACCCAATACATCAAGATCCTTCGTGGAGCTGTATTACGGATTCACCACCAGGATCTCACCATTCTACAAAGAAGTGATCATTGATGTCAAAAAGAGGGGTTCGACAGGGTGATACCATCTCACCAAAACTCTTCAGTGCCACCCTCGAGAACATCATGAGACAATTAGAATGGGAAGGAATGGGAGTGAAGATAGATGGTCGGCAACTACACCACCTCTGCTTCGCTGGATGACATCGCTCTAATAACACCAAACATTAGCCAAGCGGCACAAATGCTGGCTGACTTTGACCGAGAATGTGGAAAGGTAGGTCTACAGCTGAATCTGAAGAAAACTATGTTCATGAGAAATGAACTAGTTCCTGAGGCCCCATTCACTCTCAATGGAACAAACATCTCTGAATGCAGCAGTTATGTGTACCTAGGCTCGAGAAGTCAACATGATGAACGACCTAAAACCTGAGCTGCGCAGGAGGAAGAGAGAGGCATGGAATGCCTTCAAAGGCATCGAAGAAATAGCTAAAAGGACAAAGAACCTCCGGCTCCAGGCACATCTCTTTGACTCCACCGTTCTCCCTGCATTAACATACGCCTCAGAGACCTGGGCCCTAGGAAAGCAGGATGAGAATGCTATTCGGGTCTCCCAGAGAGGCATCGAAAGAGCTATGCTTGAATATCACGCCTCACTCAAGTGAGAGAAGGAATCCGAGTTCTGACCTCCGTCGCTATTCCAGAATCAGGGATGCTGTCTCGCTTTGCCAAGGCATCGAAAAATCAGATGGGCTGGACATGTAATGCGATTTGGTGACAACCGCTGGACTAGAGCCACTACGACTGGATCCCACGGGATGTCAAAAGATCACGTGGCCGCCCACCTACAAGATGGTCAGACTTCCTTGTTAAGACCCCTGAAGGAACGGTTTGAGGCTCTTCATATTCCTGAATCAACCAGGATGCCATTGGGCTACATTGGCACGTGATAGGTCCAATGGAAATGTTGCTGGTGCCCGCCGAGCAAATCGATGAATAACGGGATTCAAGTGATCAAGTGATCGCGGATCAAGTGATATATATATATATATATATATATATATATTAGGTTCATTTACTCAGTTAGAATTCCCTTTGTATTCCCCGGAGTCTATATATCCTTTCAATTGCAGAAACTTTAGGTATATTTTCCAAATAATTATGCATTTTCTCTCTGTAGTCACCTGCAATGCCTTCATGCTTTACTCTCATGCTCTCTCGTGATCACTCTTAAGTATATTCCTTGATTTTATTATCCGGCTAGTATTTTTGAACAATTTTCATAACATTAACTTCAAGCTCACTTAATAATGTTTTTGTCTCTTTTCTTCTGCTGTCTAGCAATGAAATTCTTTAGATTATCATACTACTGAGTTCATTGATTTCTGTTTGACCTTCCTCCAACTTACTTGCATATTTTCTTTTGTCTTTACATTCTTATATTCTCCTATTGTTCTCACTTAAATGAAAATCTTTAGTCAGTTGCTTTTAAGTATTATGTGGTAGACTGCATAGCTCTAGATCTTCCTCTGTTTAGACTGCTTTTATTTATCTCTTTGTGTATTTGTGTATATGAAGCCTTTTATCCCCCTGCTATTTCTTTGAACCACAGGGCCTGACAGGGCTCAAAGATCTAGGTTTAAGCAAGGTAAGGATTTAGTGGTACCAGTGTCCTGCAGATTCATAAGCTTGGGCAGTGGAAGGAATCTTGTGCCAGGAAACAATTTTGGCTACCCAAGGTCCAGCCAAGTAGCATAGCATAAAGCACATTGATAAATGGAAGTGTCCTTAGGTTTTTAGCCTTTTCAATGTTCAGATAGAGCGAGATAAAACATGGTGTCTACTCTGTTCCAGTATTGACTCAGCTATGATATTTGAGTCAGATGTTGCTACCAGTGGATTTATGCCCTGTTTATAACATAGATTCTTGCCTCCTATTCAAGTAGTATTAGTTCAGGGCCACAGGATTTTACATATTCTCACATTGCCCAGATAAATTTCTCTACCACAAATAACATCTACAAGTACATTGTCTGTGCTCATAATTATATAGATGTTGATTGCATAAAAATAAATGCACAGGTCTGGTTAGAGTACAGGTAAGATATCACTAGATCACTAGACATTCTGTTGTTTATCGATTTCCTCAAATGGGTGCCAGTAATATTTCCATTTGACCCTATCACATGCCAGTGTAGCCCAATGGAATCTGCTTGTTTCAGTAGCACATGAGCCTCAAACCATTCGTTCAGGGTTGTCTGACCATCTTGTAGGTGGCCACGTGATTTTTTGACGCCCCATGGGATCTAGTCGGTAACAACTCAGTCCAGCAGTCATCTTCAAATCACATTACATATCCAGCTTCCATCTGATTTTCAATACCTGGGCAAACAAGACAGAGTCTCTGACTTGGAAACAGCGATGGAGGTCGGAACTCTGATTCCTTCTCTCACTTGGAGTGAGGTGATATTTCAAGGACAGCTCTTTCTGGATTCCCCTTGGGAGACCTGGAGTAGCATTCTCATCCTGCTTCTAGGTACAGGTCTCTGAGGCTTATGTTAATGCAGGGAGAACGGTGAGCCAAAAGAGAGGTGTGCCCTGGAGCTGGAGGTTCTTTTGTCCTTCTTAGCTATTTCTTCAATGTTCTCAAAAGGTATTCTACACAACTCTCTTCATCCTGTACAGCGTGTTTTAGGTCTTTCATCATGTTGACTTCTCGACCTAGGTACAATAACTGCTGCATTCAGAGATGCTTGTTTCATTGAGATATATAAGTGCTAAACTATTATAAAGCATATTTTTTTCATATTAATGTAGTGGAATTACCCTGTTAAAGTCATGAATGGAATTTTAGGTGACTTTATAGCATAGTTGATATCGCTAGGAAATCCTATGAGTTAAAAAATTCTTGGGGCCAGCTGATAGCACAGCATATAAGGCGCTTGTCTTGCAAGCCACCAACCCAGGTTTGATCCCCTGCATTATATGTCCCTAGCACTGCCAGGAGTAATTCCAGAGCCAAGAGCTAGGAAGTAACTCTGAAATTTCCGGATGTGACCAAAATGCAAAAATAAAAAGAAAAGCAAAAAAAATTTATTGCAATTTAAGCATATACATTTTTGCAATAAATTGGTAACTTCAAAATTTAACGTGTACTTATGTTTTGAAGATTTTTTTTTTTTGCTTTTGGGGTCACAGTACTGGGCAAGGCTTAGGTATTCCTTCTAGATCTGCATTCAGAAATACTTACTGGCAGTGCTCGGGGACCATATACGCCAGGTATTGAATCCGGGTCTGTTATGTACAAGGAAAATTCTCAAACTGCTGTACCATTGTCCTGGCTCTATTTTCATGCAGTGTTTCATCTGATCTTCACAATGCTGTTTGATTTGTGTTGCTCCATTACCTGCAAAAAAGATAAACAACTGACAGTTTTCCTTGGTCCAGAAAAGGGAAAAGACCATCATTACTTCTTACTAGCTCATCTTGCATAAGGAATGTTGAAATTCTTACTGACCGCACTACCATTATGCGTCACCAAGACCTTCAAACACTAATAGAAGGTATTATTACTATGGGATATATACACTATCTAATTTAACCTTCACAATTACCCTCAAGGTATACATTTTTATTTAAATATACAGAGAAAAGAAAGTACTCTCTCTCTTCCTTTTCCTTGTTTCTTTTCATTCTTTTTATTAATTTTTATGGGGGTGTCACACCTAATGTTGTTTAATGGCTGTTTCTGTCTTTATACACAGAGGTTACTCCAGAAATTCTGGTAACATGAGGTACTTCAGAATTTTAAACTCAGGTCTTTGTATGCAAAAGTATATATTCCATCCATTGAACATCTCATTGGAACAATCTTTTAAAAAGATTTTTCCATAGCTTATACAGCTAGGAAAGATATAGATAGCTTTTGTGGCTAACTGTGAGTTAAACTTGGGTCTTTTGTATGCAAAGTATATATTCCATCCATTGAACATCTCATTGGAACAATATTTTCTTTCAGTTATTTTTCCATAGTTTACCTAGGAAAGATATAGATAGCTATGAACTTGAAATCCTCTGGCTTCTTGAAACCTATTTTAAATTGCTGGACTAAACTCCTCACTCTGATGAACTCTCCTCTCTGCTATAATCTTCATTTCACTGATGCCATGAAGCATATATCAAACAATACAAAAACCTCGTAGTAGATACTCGAACATGTGTCTGTTGGATTATTAGAATTATATTTATAGGTTTAGATTCATCTTCAAATTTATTGTCACTTCACTTGTCTTCCCCATTGTTCATTGAATTAAAGCTAGGGCACCAGCAACATCTCCATTCACTGGGAATGAAATTCATTACTGTTGCAGTTTTTGGCATATTGAATACACCCATGGGTAGCTGGCAAGGTTCTGCCATAGCTCTGGATTCATCCTAGGGGCCTAGTCCTTTTCTATGTCAGACCATTAACCATTCAGGCCTACAGGTGTAGAGAAGCCTGTCTCCTGTCT